>JBDJHY010223527.1:0-11161 GCA_039654485.1 Withania somnifera | reverse complement strand
CAGATAAGCCTCCCCTGAGCCTGAAATTAAGAGACATAAGGAGTAGGTTACTCATAAGTATATGCCATCCCTACTATTACAGGATACACTACTCAAGGTTCTAGGTGTGTTGGAGAGTTATACACAAGGAGGCACATTGCATGGTTTATAGACCCGGGTTGGCGTAGATACCCCAGATCAGTAGGCTAATTTATTAGTTCATGGTCTGGTAGGTCATCCATTAATAGTTCAGGTTCCAAAATGGCAAATACAAGTGATTAAAGGATAGGTGGGTTAGCAACCAGTTACATAGAGAGTATAAATACGCCAATTCAAGGGGTTGGGACTACAAGTATAGTTGTTACTGAGATGTCAGATGAGAAACAACACAAATATGATAGATATAGGAAGATAGACCCCCCACAATTTCATGGTAGGCAAACTGAGGATCCCTTTGAGTTTTTTATCACATGCCATGAGTTACTTCAAACTCTTGGAGTAGTTCATGCTCCTGGGGTTGATAATATTATGTTGTAGTTATGTTGGCCAACCAAAAAAGTGGTGGCGTGCTCATGTGATTTCAGGACAGATGGGTCCCCTCCCATGACTTAGGAGATTTCTACTAAAGAATTCATCAATATATTTATGCCTTGTAGTGTGAGAGATGGCCTTAGTCATTAGTTTGATGACATATATCAAGAGGGTATATTTGTGACGGAGTATGAGTCCCATTTCTATGCTTTGGCTATATTTCCAAATGAGAAGGAGAGGATTACAAAATTTATGAGAGGTTTGACATTTCCTCTCCACTTCACAGCATTCCAGGCCTCCTAAAAGGAGATGGATAGTTTTTAGAGTGTTATTGAGGATGGTTAAAAATTTTGAGAAGTTGAGGAAAGAGTAGTTTGGGGATCTTAAGGGAAAGATGCCTCGTCCATTTGGGTAATTTTCTAATGCCCTATATGGAGGAAAAGGTCCATTTCATAGTGGTAGTTATTTCTATCATTATGGTCCATTTCAGGTTGTGTTGTAGACTTCTGATAGTAATAATTCAGTCCATAGTTTTATCAGCCTAGAGAAGGGCTTTTGGGGTTCACAACAAAGGTTTACTAGTCGAGGTATCTATTTAAGGCCTCAAGGTTCATCACAGTATCTTATGGTTCCAGATCTGGTTATCCTTATAGATACTTGAGTTATTTGATCAAACAGTGTCCTCATCGTGCACAAGTAAAGGTACAGAAGATCACCCCTACTTCACATTCTTCTTCTAGAGCACCTGCTCCTCCATCCATGGCTAGAGGGGTGTGCAACTAGATTTGGTTTCACATAATATTCATAAGGGTTCCAATCGTGGTTTAACTTAGTTGAGGGGATATTGTATTTGTTGTTGTACATTCTAGGTAGGCCCGAGGCAAAGTCATATGATGTAACAATCATATCGTCCCAATTTTCAAATCAACCAACGTTTGTATTATTTGATCCAGAGTCCATATATTTTTATGTGTCTACATATTTTTCTATTTGTTTTGATATATTATCTAATGTTATGGCTATAGCCCTTCACGTGTTTACCCCCATGGGTAATTCCTTAGTGGTGGAACGAGTATGCATATCCCATCGTGTTTTATTATCGTGGTATGAAGCATAGATAGATTTGAATTTGCTAGACATGGTTGATTTTGATATTATTCTAAGTATGGATTGGCTTTTCCCTTATCATGATGTCTTGGATTTCCATGACAAGGCCGTTACATTATTTTGGCCTAGTGTTCCACAACAGAGTGGAAAGGTCTAAGTGGTTTGTATCTTCAGAAGGCCATATCTTTTATTCAAAATTAGATATTAGTTGACAAGGGGTGTTTATCTTATTTGGGTTTTGTTTTGGATGTTAGTGTTAGTTCCCCTTCTTAGAGTCTGTCCCTGCGGTTAGGGAGTTTGTTCACGTATTTTCAGCTAACCTTCCCTGTGTTCCTCTTGATAGGTATAAAAGAACTTGACATTGATTTAGAGCCTAGCACTATGCCTATAACTTTCCCTCCTTATCGTATGGCTCCTGTTGAGTTGAGGGATTTGAATGATCAGTTGCAAGAATTTCTTAGTAAGGGTTTTATCTATCCTACTGTGTAACCTTGGGGCGCATCTATCTTATTTGTGAAGAAAAAGGATGGTTCCATGTGTGTATGCATCGATTATTAGCAGTTGAATAAGGTGACTATACAAAACAGCTACCTTTTTCCTCGTATTAAGGACTTATTTGATCAACTTCAAGGTGTTACGATCTATTTTAAGATTGATTTGAGGTATATACACCACCAATTGAGTATTAGTACTTTGGATATTCTGAAGACAACCTTTCAGAATAAATAAGGTCACTATGAATATTAATGTCTTTTGGGCTTAGTAATGTAGCGCTACATTTACGGACTTGATGAATGGCGTGTTTCATTCGTATCTTAATTCCTTCGTTATTGCATTAATGTCACAAAAAAAAATTGGGTCACGTGGGACTACAACCCACCAGTAGGAAAGCCTATCCTACACCTCAGAACGATAAGAAATAAGTTGTATCTAATCACAATAACATAATAATAAATAAGATTTAATGATAATGTCAACAACATATATATCCACCTTGTCGAAACCCAAGTATCTATGGAAAGTGGAGCTACTACATCAGAATATCCAAAATAATATATGCAATATATAAGCTCCTAGAAAATACAAACTAAGTACAAGTCTTCCATGAAAAAAATACGGAAGAGCAACAACATATGGGGAAATGATCTGCCCGGACATCGAGAACTTACTGTAATCCCCAAGTATCAGCAACCTAGTCAGCACAATTGCACTATTTTTAATGACTTGTACTGGTACCTTCACCATGAAAACACTGCAAAATATAGTATAAGTATCAAGCACAAGTACCTAGTAGGTATCATAGGCCGAACGGGATCAAATAAAGTATAAGTATAGTAAAGGCAAGGAAAGTATAGAAACAGGTACAGGAACATAATTAAAGAAATAAAGGAAAGATACAACTCCTAAATAAACAATTATATGTACTTATACCTTACAAAGGAATAACCACTACATAATCCCAAGGGCTAAAGTCACTAAAGCATACCTGATCTCAGCACAGGATAAAAAGTTCTTAAAAGGAAGCATACAAAGTATAAAAGTAACTAGAGGAGCATATTAAAAAGTAAAGAGCAGATGTAACCCACAAATACCTAAGAAATTCAGAAGGATCGAAGTGGAAACAATTGAGGACTCTCTTGTAAAACGAAATGACACAAATGAGTTCACATCTGAAACCTATTTTCATCAAAAGAGTTCACACCTATCAAGGAAGGAGAGAAATTTTTTTGTTAGCATATTGGCTAAAATCTTGAAACTACTCTCTTGGTTATTTTCAATTATCAAATACCCCTAGGTTGTAACGTCTAGTTCTCACATATATATATTAGGGACTAGTCTTCAAGAGGAGAAGTATGCTCTATAATTCCTCTAAAGTTTTTTATTATTATTTTCTTTACTTTTAATAAGCATTGTATCAGATAGTGTATACCAGTGTAGGAATAAAAAGGAGGGAAAAACTCGAGTAAGGCATAGCATAAAATTGTAGTGCTTTCTAGGCTGCTAACATACTCATTATTCATTGTGATTAATATAAGTTAAAAAGACTCAGTAAAGGTCCTTTTGTGTTTGCTGGGCTCCTAACAGACTCAGTATTCATTATGATTGAAGTAAGTTAAAAAAACTCGATAAGATCTTTGTATGTTTGTTAGGCTCCTAACAGACTAGTAGGATGTGTGTTAACTAAGCTCCTAATAGACCCAGTAGAGTGAACCTAGGTTCTTTTATAGGTTTAGCATTTTGGGATTGAGATCTTAATCAGATTCAATCAATTGTGTAAAAAGTGTAACACTGAGTTATTATATAGTTAGTAGAGGATGGAGAAAAATAATAGAACTCTTTTGAAACCCAAGGGGATTAGATTAAGGCTCATTTTGAGCCCCAGCCAGTATAAAAATATTTTGTGTAATTTCCTTTATGGATTATCCTATATTTTTATTCATCAAACTTACTAACAATCGACTGTATCTGCCAAAAAGTCAACTAAGGGAAAACAAAAATCTGCAATCCCCCCCTGCTCTTGGGCTTTCAATTGGCATCAAAGAAATGCTTCGCATTCTTTCTTAATAGAAAGTGAGCAAAGATTCATAACAAGATATTAATGGTGTAAATGTGTTTCAAAAAGTTTTATCAATATGCAGGCCTTGTTATTTCAACAGCCTATAATATGAATAAATAAGGGATAGAATGAAAATTCTATTCAATTTATTTATCATGAATCCCCATTAAAGATGGAACAAAATTTTCATATGAAAAAAATTATAAAAGAATCTCAAGAAGAGAAGTGTGAACTTCAAAAGTCATACATGCTACACAGACCAATGCCAAAGAAATACACTTGTTTTATTATGCCCTAAGTAAAGAAGACTTGGAGAAGATATCCTCATCCAAACCTACCAAAGAAATACGGGATATGCATGAAGATGATCATAGATAAACTAAAATCAAAAATTAAAATTATGAGAACATGGATAGTTTTTCTAAAAAGACTAAAAAAAAAGTGAAGATCTACACGGTATTAATTACAAATAGAAAATATTATAAAAAGACCTTCGTCATCCAATCAAAGAAGCCTTAACAAGGTCGTCAGAATCTACAAAAGTCAATATTAAAGAGCCCTTTATCGAGAGGCTTAAAAGAAATTTTCTAATTAGCTGGAGTGATGTTTGGAAAATTAGCAAGGTAACTCCTCAAACAACTATCATGTAGCCACTAATAAGGTAAGATCCTAGAAGGCCAATACTATAATCAATTGTTGATATTATTGGATCAGGTAACTATTGATCTAAAGCATGCTTAAATTTATTCAAAGATTCTTCAAACTGAAAAAAAAAACTTGAAAGAAGTATAAAGGCTTTCTTAATTAAAAGTGACTTTCTAAAAAGGACAATACGTAAACTCAAAGTTTTGATAAATCATCATAAGAAAAGTTCAAAATATAATCATCCATCCATAGGTTGTAAAAGAAAAAAGGCTTGTAGAAACTCATGTTTTTTCAAACTATCTGATAAACCTAAGTCTAATCAATATGAAGAGGCGTATGGTGAAACTCTTTATTCTTGCTTCTATTGTGGAAAAATTTTTCATGAAATTATTAACTTTATATTTCGATCATCCTTCTCAAATTTGAGCACTGATACCCAAAGATACAAATGGTTCTAACAAAAAGGATTTCAAGAAAACTTGAGTACTTTTACTTTTGCAATTTGCTAATAGCTTTTTTTCATGACTAAAATTAAAATATGCAATTTAAAGAAGGTTTATAATATATAAGATGATTAATGACCATTGATTTTATGTTAAAGTATATTACTCATATCATTGCCGAGATTGGTAGATTTTCATGTATAACTCAAAAAGTTGATCTCGCCTTAATACTGAAATTAAGGAACAAGAGTCGGCTAAAATCTTGAAAAGTCATTTGAAGAAAATATTAACAAGAGAGTACATTGAATATGTGTTAGTAAAAGGGGAAAATGACACAAATCGTATAAGTTTATGATCCTAGAATTAGTCTGATAATACATGTGCGTACAAGACCTTTCCGATAAATATGAATTGACATGTTGCTTAACTTTTATTAGCAATAAGTAATTACCCATTAATAATCTCTGAATAATATCCCCATCCTATGCATAATAATATTTCCTCTCCTTATTATGGTTGAAAAACACTCCTTGACCTCCTAGTTCTTAGCACTTTAGGGTCTTTATGGTAAATACAATTCTCTTTTACTTTTTTAACTCCCTAACACTACTCTTTAAAATATTTTCTCCTATTTTCTGCACTCATGCATCATTACTCTTTAAGAGTACTATCAATCCTTCCCTTCACCCTCTTCATTCAACACCATAATCACGGAATAATCCCAGAAAGATTCATCAGCAGTCTCTCAAAAAATCTATCACAAAATGGCTAAAGAAAAAACCTCTTCAATAGTACTAGTCGATTTTGATTATACAACATACTTAGATTTTCCTCTTCAAATTTTGGTGTTAAGCTCCCTAACATTTATGAAGCTACTAAAATCTAAATAAAATTGTGAATTCTAACTTTGATGGTCATCTTGATGAAAGATTCAACTTTTGGAGTTCTTACTATGCAGATCTCTATTAGGTCTTGAAAGAGAAAACCCTCGTACATGGTTGCACCATTGACTTAAATTATCGATCTTCCATTCACTATAATATAAGTGAGTTCTTTGGGGTGGAAAATTTTTTTTGTATCCTATACTCATGCAGTATATGAACCTCTAATAAGAATTTTATATGCCAATCTCTATTCCCTTTGAGCTTGAAACTTTTTTTCTGGGAAATGCATCATTCTTGATTGTAAACTATTTGAAGAGATCTTTCATATTGGTTGTGTTTGATATTCATTTAGTTGCAAAGAAGGATGGACTTCTGATTTTGATATATCCCCTGAGTAAGACAAACGTTTTCTCTGTCTAAGTAATGCTAAATTTTTACCTTCTCAATTAGGTCTAAAAGATTTGTATTTTGAAAATTATGTCCTTGAGAATATTGTATCCACCACTCTACTTTCGTGCTCAGGATCTTCACCTTCTTTGTCGCTTCATGACCATCTGCTTACTTTTTTTCTTTCTGTATAAAGGCGTTTTAAATAATCATCTCTAATCCTGAGTAATATGATTTACTGTGCTACAAATCCTTCAAATTTTCCTTATGGCATGGTGATTACTCGGATTTTGGAAGCACCTGATATCAATATCACTGATATTCCCTCCCTTGTCATGAATAAATGTTATAATGTCTGTGCTTTTGGAAGCATGTGATACTAGATCAATGATTTGTGGGTTCTAAAAAGTAACATTGATAGTCCTGTAGAGAAGCATGCATGTGATCCTTCTTCATCAATTGTGTCGTCTCCATCAACTGTACCATCTCCTTACTTAGTTCCTACTCAATAAGCTATAGATTTAACTCCCATACTTGAAAAGTTGACTATGCTGGAAAGAAAATTGGCTTCCATTAAATAAACTATTGAGACCCTCAGATATATTCTTTTTATTACTTGGTATAATATGGAGAAAGTCAAACATGCTACTAAAGAAACAAGCAGTGATGTAGCTAAAATTCGTCTCAAATAGGATCTTGTGATCAAAGAAGTTATCAATATAGTAAAATTTATTATAACTAATGGATACTGAGTGACAAATGTTGTTAAAGCATATTTTGAAGTATTAAAGTATGCAACTATCACTACTTTATTCTATCTGTCTCGAGGGCATCATTAATGTTTTTCCTGTTGCTATGGCTAGTTGTTGCAAACTATGTTTATGTTTAATAAAAGTTGAACATTTTTTATTTTATGATAATTAATAGTTTCCAGAAATATTAATTATTTCCCCTTTATGATAGATAAAAAAGAGGGAGAAATACGTAGGCATGAATATTCTTGAGTACTGCATGAATATTGTCGACTACTGCATGAATTTTTTTTAGTAATTTTTTTTGTTGGACTACTTTTCTTATTGGCATCTTGTCTGTTTTACTACTCTTTTTATTTACAGTTATAAAAACATGGGGAGCACAACATAATAAAGTTGATTAATGTTTTACGCATAAATTTAGGGGGATCACTGTGTATTTTTCTCAAATAGAATAGGGGCAGTTTACTATTGTTGTCATCCATCAAAAAGGGGACATTTTTAGCGCTCTCATGTTCTGATGAATGAAAATAATAAAGAGTTTTAAAGTTGTTTTATGAAAGATTGTTTCCAATTTAATTAATACAATTCTCTACTCTATTTTGAAGAAATTTGTATTAAAATCTTCACAAAGACCTTTGAAATTCAGTAGGATTGACTTGTAAATAATTCAAGGCTCTCTTGTAAAAAGGGATTATACAAATATGTTCACATATAAAAGCTCTCCTCATCAAAAGAGTTCACACCTAATCAAGAAAGGAGCATGTAGATGCACTAAAGAAATTGTTTCGTTATCATATTGGTTAAAATCCTAAAAGTAATTGCTTGGACATTTTCAATGATAAATACCCTTGGGTTGTAACGGCTAGTTTCCATATCTATATAAGGGACGAATATTCAAGAGGAGAAGTATGTTTTGTAAGTCCTCTAAATTATTTTTTTTCTTTACTTTTAATAAGCATTGTATCACATGCCAGTGTCGACAATAAAGAAAGGAGGGAAAAACTCGAGTGAGTCATAGCATCAAATTAAAGTGCTTATAGTGCTCCTAACAGACTTAGTATTCATTGTGATAAAGCTGATTTAAATAGACTTAGTAATGTTCCTTATGTGTTTACTAAGCTCCTAACAGATTCAGTATTCATTGTGATTAGACTCAGTTAAATAAACTCAATAAGATCTTTGTGTGTTTTTTGGGATCCTAACAAACTAAGCAGGTTATGTGTTCACTGATCTCCTAACAGACTTTGTGGTTTGAGGCTAGGTTTTTTTTAGGTTTAGCATTATGGGATTGAGTTCTCAATCATACTCATTCATTGTTGTAAAAAGTGTAACACTGCATTATTTAACCCTCAATAGAGGATAGAGAAAAATAGTGGAACTCTCTTGCAATGCAAGCGGACTATATTAAGGCTCATTTTGAGCCCCAAATAGTATAAGAACATTATGTGTAAAATTCCCTTTCTGTACTCTTTTGTATTGTTTATTCATCAAATGCAGTAAGAGTCGATTGTATCTTCCAGAAAGTCACCTAAGGGAAAAGAAAATTTGCAATTCAGCCCCCCTCTTGAAGTTTCACTCATAATGGACACCAAGATAGTGCCTCCAAATCTTAAGTGTGAAAACTATTGTTGTAAACTCCAAGTCATAGATGTGGTAGTTGTGCTCGTGATTTATTATCTGTCGAGAAGCATAAGCAATCATATGACCCCATAACATGAGAACAAAACCCAAGCCAACACCAAATGAAATACAATAAACCATATAAGGCTGACCTTCAACCAAAAAAAAAAAAGCACTGAGGCAGTACTAAGAAACTCCTTGAGCCTTAGAAAATAGGACTCACGCTCCACAAAAAACTGGAAAAGAACTACCCTCCGCTTCAATCTAGTCAAAGAAGATGTAATAGATGAAAAATATTGAACAAATCGATGATAATACCAAGCTAACCCAATGAATTTGCTAATCTCAGAGGAAGACTTAGAACAAGGTCAATCATGAACTACAACAACCTCAGTTGGATCAGCACACCTTAACCAGACAGTACATCGCCAAAAATGCAACAGACTCCAACCAAAAATCATACTTCAAGAACTTGGTGTACAACCACTCAGTCCTTAAAGTTTGAAACACTATCATTAGGTGCTCCTCATGCTGCTCTCGACTCCAAAAGTACATAAAGATATCATATATAAAAATGATCATAAAGGGGTCCAATTATGGTCTTAGCACTCGGGTCATCAAGTCCATAGATGATTCAAAGACCTTAGTTAGCCCAAATGACGTAAGTGAAAACTCATAATGCCTGTATCTAGTCTAAAAAGTCGTTGTTGAGATGTACTCATCTTGAATCCTCAATTGATGATAATCAGATCTCAAGTCAATCTTACAAAATAGTGGCACCCTATAGCTGGTTAAACAAGTCATTAATATATGGTAGGGGATACTTATTCCTAATAGTTA
This sequence comes from Withania somnifera, assembly GCA_039654485.1. NCBI lineage: Eukaryota > Viridiplantae > Streptophyta > Magnoliopsida > Solanales > Solanaceae > Withania > Withania somnifera. The sequence continues at coordinate 1,413 of JBDJHY010223527.1, read as the reverse complement.
CCTTGTTGAGCTTCCTATAATCGTACACATTCACATACTCCTGTCCTTCTTCTACACAAATAAAATCCGAAAATTCCAAGTTGATATGCTAGGATGGACAAAACCCTCAATCAAGTAAATCATTCAACACAATACTCAACTCACAAAGCTTTGTTTGGGCCATATGGTATGAGGCAATATAATGGGCCTTGTGCTCGTCTTGACCTTAATAGAAATGTCAATATCCTTCTTGGGTAGGAGGCTAGGAAAATAAGCAGGAAATATATCAAAAACTCAGAAACAACTTGTATGGACTCTGAGGATGGAGGATCAACACTAAAATTATGAGCCAAATAAGAAAGATACCCCCTAGCAATAAGCCTATAGGTTTAAAGACGAGATAAAACCCAAACTGAGGACTGGCTGGTATACCCCGCCACACCTACCAGGGTATGTTGGGTACAAATAATTTTATTATCTTGGCATAGCATTTAGGACACATGGTGAGGGGATAACTAGTCTATTCCCATAAGTACATCAAAATCTAACATGTCTAACTAATTAAAACTGTCTTGGGCATCACACCCTAGAATAGTCACAATGCAAGATCCAGTTACCCTATCTACCACTAGGGTCTCACCCACATAAGTAGCTATACATAACAGTACAAATAAAAGATTACAAGATATACTTAATCGAGAAGCAAAATACACAAAAAAATATGAAAGGATAGAACCAGGATAAAATAAAGCTAAAACTAAACAGCCATAAAAAGTAGTGTAGCCGTCACAATGGTGTCAAAAGACTCTACCTCAGTCTTGTTAGGAATGGAATAAAGATGACGGTGGTGGTATTGCCTATAATGGTTAAGATAGTAAAGTTATTTCTTATGCCACCTCGCATTGAGGGTAGTCTCTAGCTATGTTTCCATTCTCTCCATAATCATAACACGACCCTAGACCACCACCTATAATCCCTCTAGGACAATCTTTGAAATAATGCACATGCTCACCATACTGAAAGCAACTATCTTGGCCTTGTCAGGATTGCTAGAACTCTCAATTTAACCATGTGAACCTAATTTTGAGCCCTTGGTGAGTTGACTACTCTGTCCCATGCCTGATTTATGATGATATTCCTCGTACTGATAAATATGCCAACCTCTCATAGCATAATCTTTGTTGGCGAACCAAGAACTTAAGTAACTGCCCTGGTGGTGTTGTCTCTTCTAAATTCCCCCTTGGGCATCATGAGATAGGTATTCCACCCTATGCTGTGCTATGAAGATCCAATCTTAAACTATAAGCAAAACAGAAAATTCGCTCCTCCTCAGTCGATACTGATCATAGGCAGATTTACCTGCCTATAATCCATATAACTTGTACTAATCTACTTTGTTTTGAGAATAATTACATAATATATAATGCTTTCGTA
>JBDJHY010223516.1:0-11161 GCA_039654485.1 Withania somnifera | reverse complement strand
TTGATAACTTTAAGGAAGGTAAGCAGATGTTTGAAATGAGAATCTATATCCTCAGAGAAGATGAGTACATCATCTATCCACTTGTCTCTTAGGATAGCATAAGGATTCAATATTCTGGAGCTGATGGAACTGACATACTTCCTTTTGAGGTCCCGAACTCTAAATGAACCCTAGAGTTTCATATTTCTTTCTATAAAGCTTCAAAAATTAAAATTTTAGAAAACTTACTCAAAATTCACCCCTTTCCAAAACCAACCATAAAATCAAACTTTGTTTTTTCATAATGCAATTATTAGAAGGGTAAAAAAGTCAAAATATGCAAAAACTAAAAAATGACCTTAAGGGTACTTATAACATCCACAACTAAAAAATATGTTCATCCTCAAATATAAGAAAGAAGAAGTACCTGAATAGTAAAAAACTTGAGGGTACTGGCTACATATTTTAGTCTTAATCTTCTAAATAGCCTAATTGATCAATTGGTGCCTCCACTACATCTTCACTAGGTATCTCTTTTTTCCAAAGCCTCTGAACTTATCTATACAAAACGGAAACTGGCTCCTCCTCGAATGACAAATCTGGGTCTAAACACAAAGTATTCCACTGAAGCACATGATACTTATCTGATATACTTTCAAAGCATAGAAATATAAAAAGGCTGGATGAATCACAGACAAACTAGGTAACAGGGCTAACTTGTGAAACACCTCTCCCTTCTGCTCCTAAATGTCAAAAAGATAAATAAAATGAGGGGTAAGTTTCCTATCTTCCCAAATTACATCATACCCTTCATGGGTGAAACCTGCAACCATACTCTATCACCCTTATGAACTTTAAAGGTCTAACTCTCATATTAACATAACTCTTCTGCCTACTCTGAGACATAAGCAGTCAAGTCCGAATCAATCTAACTCTCTCTATGGAATCTCGAAGAAAACCTGTATGCCGGGTATTTCCTTAGAAGTCTCAAACCATACAATCAGAGATCTATATCGCCTACCATAAAATGCCTCAAATGGAGCCATGTGAATATTTGAATAGTAACTTTTGTTATAAGTAAATTTGACAAGCAGTAGAAATCTATCCCAATGATGACCAAAATCAATGACGCATGCTCGCAATATATTCTCTAACACCTAAATAGTATGCTTAGACTGGAAATCAGTCTAAGGAAGAAAAGTTATTCTCCTATCTAGCTGAGTTCCCATCTTACGTTGCATAGTACTCTAAAAGTGCAAAGTAAACTAAGTACCTTGATCAGATATAATAAAGGAACCCTAAGCAGTCCAATAATATAACTGATATAAATCTAAGATAACTTTTAGGCATTGTACTTCACCTTCACTAGAATGAAATGAGTGAATTTAGTTAATTGATCAACAACAATCCAAATAGAGTCAAAACCATCCGAAGTGCTAGGCAACCCAATAATGAAGTCCATTGCTATGTATGCCCACTTTGACACGGGAATGGGCATCCTCTGCGATATACCTCCCTTCCTATAGTGCTTAAACTTCACCTGCTTACTGTTTAAGTTCCTAGCAACAAAACCTACAATGTCCTTTCTCATACTGCACAACTAGTAATATTGAGTTAAATCATGATACATCTTTATTTCCCCCAAATGAATGAAATACCTTAAACTATGGGCCTCATCCAATACCAAACTAACAAAATCACTAGAAGTAGGGACACAAATCCTATTTGCAATCCTAAAAATGCCATTAGAATCCAACATGACTGCCTTGGCCTCACCCTACAACACTTTATCATGAATGACTTTCAATCTAGCATCATAAAACTGCACTGCACAAATCTACTCCATAAACAAAGAGGTGGCTTCTAAACATGCAAGAAATCTACTATCCTCTGAAATCTGTAATCTAACTAAACTATTGGCTAGATTCTGAAAATCTCTAGCCAAAGGTTTCTCCTCAATCTAATTAAAAGAAAAAATACCCATAGTCTAGGAATCCTACTAAGGGCATCCATCACCACATTGGCCTTGCCCAGATGATACTGGATAGTAATGTCATAGTCCTTTAGAAACTCTAACCAATGACACGGCCTCAAAATGAGATACTTATGGTTGAAGTTATACTGAACACTCTTGTTATCAGTCAACACCTCACAATGCACCTTATAAAGATAATTTCTCCATAACTTTAACACAAACAGAACAGCAACTAACTCTAAATCACAAGTATAATAGTTCTTCTCATGCACCTTTAACTGCCTTGAAGCATAGGCCATACTATTCTACATAAATATTCCACCCAAAACAACTTTTGAAACGTCACAATACATCGTGAAACCTTTATTCACCACAAACAAAGTAAGAATATTGGCAGAGGTCAATAAGGAATTTGATATTTTTAAATCTCTCCTCACACTCATCCGACCACTGAAAAGACACATTTTTCTAAGTCAATCTAGTCAACAGAGCTGTAATAGAAGAGAAACCCTGCATGAATCTCCTATAGTATCCTACTAAACTAATAAAACTCTGAATCTCAGTCAGTGAAGTAGGTCTTACCTAGTCATACCATCGCAATCTTGGTCGGATTGATCACAATACTTTCCTTGGACACCATGTGCCCTAAGAATTCTAGAGAACAGAAGCAAACTCATACTTTGAGAATTAGCATGTAACTTCTTATTTCTCAACCTCTGAAGCACAACCTCAATTATCAAACATGATCATCTTTTATCTTGGAATACATGAATGTATCATTAATGAAGATAATGATAAAGGAATCTAAAATAGAAGAATCACACCATTCATCAACTTCATAAATGCGGCTGGGAATTAGTAAGCCCAAAAGAACATCATGTAATGAACCTCATGGTCATTTATGAGAAATACACAATGTTTTGTATCCTAGAGAATTTCAGTAGCCTCCCTAAGTTATTTATGACTTTCTAGGACCGGTAGTTTGCTTCCCTGGCGGCTCAATTGAGAAAAATCTCAAATTGCCTATTTTAGAGCCTAAAACTAAGTGATCGTTGACTAAAGTTGACTTTCTTTCAAGATGAGCTCGAAATTAAATTTTGATAGTTTTATTAGTTCAGGAATGCAAAACAAAGCCAATCCTGACATTAAGGTCGTGTTTCGGCATTTTCATTTGCAATTTGTGCTAATTTGTAGATATTAATCAAGTTTAAGGCCTAATTTGGAGCTTGAGTGATATTTTGGTGTTTGAAGTATTGGGATAGAATTTTGATGTTTCCATCAGCTCCAAAATAGTAAATTTAGGCTAGTAAGAGTGTTGGTGTTTCTATTGAAGTGCTCAATGTAATTATGAGTACCTTGGTGGAGTGGTGTGTTTTCGGCTATTCTTGGTTTTAAGGGTAATTTTTGCTTAAACAACCTTAGATGGTTGTTTTGACGATTCCATTTGATTTGGAATGTCATTTTCATATTCCTTTACATATTTGGTTTATTGAAATTATACTTAGAATGCTCATTCTAGACCTAGAGTTCTTAAATTCAGTTGTCGTAAAGTTGCAGGTACAGACCACCCTTGTGAAGGGGAGGGCACACTTGCGACCAATGTGTTGCCGTAACAACCATTGCACCATCGAAATTCAATTTCCATAACAATGTGCTAAAACGACTGCAGTAGTTGCCCCAGTGAGGAAGATCATGGGGCACAAAGTCGCACCTGCGGCCCATTTCTCGCCCCAGAGATGTCGCACCTAAGACCCTAATTTCCACCCCTACAAATTTAGCAGTAATTATAAATAGCAGAAACCCCTTCAGTCATTCTATTTAGAAAATCAAATTCTTGTGTTTTCTCTCAAATTCTAAGGCATAAACTTAAGAAAAACTCATTAATCTCAAAGATAAAGTTCCCAAATGTTCCTTGCATCTTCCCTACTTCCAGTAAGTTTGTTCCCTTTATTTTCTTGTTAAATTAGGGTTTTCTCCATTGATGCCTAAAGATAATAAAAATAAGTAAATTTCATTTTATAACTAAGGGAATGATTAGATTCTTGTTCCATGAGTCAGGTAAATCCTTAGTTGTCATTTCTTCACTGAATATCCCTGTTCAAAGTCAAAAGCATGCAAACTTGAACTTTATTAACCGAATCTATCTTGGGATGATTTGTAGCCCTTAAATTGCCATACTTTTTCTCTATTTTGGAGCACGAGTTCTTGGTAACATTTGGAATCTCATGGCAAAGTTTACTTTTAGTTCCAACGAGCGGGCCCTGCAGACCCATTTTAGACTCGGTCCGAAACTTAGTATAATTTATACTGTTGGACTCATATTTATATATGGATTAATATTTCAAAAGTATCAGAGAAATTGGAGTTCGTTTGATATCAACTGGAATAACATTTGCAAGTTTACAACACTTTATCATTGAATGAAAGGTAGGCTCTATGGGGCTATATATGGGTTTTAGCTTTAATAAAGGTACTAAATAGCATCCGTGGGTTGGGTATTTAGGTTTTTATAGTAACTTCATATCGTTTTTTCATTGGCTTCCTCGTCTGAGATCTATATCGGTATCCGGATTTATATGGTGCCTGTGACTTAGGAGTTGTCCAGTAATGCCTGTGTAGGGCATGTGTAGTTTTCATTTCTTTTTTATATATCTATAATTTCTAACTTGATGTTCATTTATTGTACAAGAGGTTGATACATTGGCTCTATTAAGAGCGTATTGGGGTTGGACCAGTATCACCACATGATTATTGAGCCGTGGAGGCTAGACACTGATTTTGGTAATAATGACTGATAATGATATAAACTAATAAACTGGAATATTCTAATAATAATATAGGTAAATGAAATTTTAATGGTTTTAGACTCAGTGGTGTACTGAGCACCCGGTACTACTATTTCTATTTGATTTATCCTATGCCTTACACCCTTATACTAGGAAATATCATTTGAATAATTAATGTTGGGCCTTGAGGCCGAATCCATTTGACAAGGAGTACATCTGCTGACACTTAAGTCCTTCATTGTACAACATTGGGTACAACTTTTATAATACAATCACATATAAAATAACTTACTAATACTATGACATTGAGGCGTGGGATGCCATAATTTACAGATATTACAGTATTGAGGCATTTGTATGGAGGTGTGGGACACCATAATCTATTGATATTATGGTTTTGAGGCATGGGATGCCAAGACTTATTGATATTATGACTTACTAAGACTGTTGAGATATATGAGGAATTAACCCCAGATTTGATACACTATAGCTTAGGTAGGGGATGAGAGGATATATGATGATAGTAAAGGATGGCTACTTCATGATGTGTATTTAATTTTCTGTACTTGTTTTCTTCAGTGTACCCCTGGTCGTATAGGAAGCCTATGGGTGAGTGTGATTCTGTGTTTAATTCATTTATCATATTGTGGATTTATTGTTTAGTTACTGTAGTGTTATTTTTGAGACTTTTTGGTTATGCGGGATTTTTTTGCTTTGTATCATTGATTATTCATCCTTCCCTTACTTGAGGTTACCAGTATCACATTCATATTCGCTCCCTATCTTTTACTTGGTTCTTGATAATGGTTGTTATTATTCGCATATACTGTTGCAAGGGTTCCGGGTATGTCTTCCTTCATTGCCTGAAATCCTTTTATGTGATTAGCTAGTGATACATGTTTTTCTTGTTATTTGATTTCTATCAGAGTAGCTAACTTACGTGACCCTACTTTATTATATTCTATTATTATATACTTTATTGATATTTGTTATCTTCTACAACTTGTACTCATTCTACACTTACCATGTGCAAATCCAAGTACAAGTGCCCGGCCTTGATTCACAGACTGTTATTCGGGCAGATTCTATTACTTTTCAGAGACTCAGGGTGAGCTTGGCACCCCACTGTTCCTTCTTCTCTTTAGTATTAATATTAATCTCTATGTATTTTTTGAGACACATTTGTATTAGACCTTTGATTCCATATTTTGTATTTAAAGGTTTTGTATTATACTAATATCAGGTTCTTGGAATTATTGATCCTTTATACTTCTGTGTCATTCATCTACTATTTATTATACTTGTGCTTTCCGTTTTTATATACTAGTCCTCTGCATTGGCTTCAGACAACAGGATTGGTTCTCCTACTCATGGTATAGTAGGTCTCATCATGATCCATGAAATCGGGTTGTGACACATCAGAACTCATAATGGCCATATCTATTCTAGAAAGTTGTCTTAGGAATGTCCAAAAGCCTAATCCTCAACTAGTGGTAACTGAACTCAAATCAATCTTTGATAAGATTGTGGCACCCTGAAGCTAATTGAATAAATCATGAATACGAGGCAACAAATACTTATTCTTCATATTGACTTTGTTCATCTGCCGGTAGGCAATACACATATGCATGGAACCATCCTTTTTCTTCACAAACAAGATTGGTATACCCCATGGTGACATACTAAGATGAATGAAAACAATTTCTAAGAAAGTCTTGCAACTGATCGTTCAACTCTTAGAGAGACATAAGGTAAGGAGGGATAGAAATAGGCTTAGTAACTGGTTCCAAATCAATTCCAAATCAATATATCTATCAGGAGGAATGCTAGGAAGGTCAACCAGAAACACGTCAGCAAACTCTCCAACCACAAGGACTGACTCTAAGGAAGGGGAATCAACACTAACATCCTGCACAAAAGCTAAATAAGATACATAACCCATCTCAGCCAACCTCCAAGCTTGGGATATAACTCTATGAGGATAAGGACAACAAGTATCCTTCCACTCCACCCTAAGAATACCAAACATGCACAAAGTAAGAGTCTTGCATGGAAATCCTAAGACAACATGGTACAGGGCAAGCCAATCTATGTCTAAAGTACATCAAAATTTACCATATCAAGCTAAATTAGGTCTACCCAAGTATCATACCATGATACAATAATAAGATAAAATTGATACACCCGATCCACCACTAAAGAATCACCTACGAGAGTAGGCACACAAAGGGGTATAGCCAAAGCATCAGATAGCATATCAAAACCTACATCACAATATGTATAAACATAAGAATGAGTAGAACTCGTGTCAAATAATATAGCTGCAGGGCGATGATAAACTGGGAAAATACCTGTGATCATAGCATTAGAAGACTCTACATCGAGCCTCCTTGGAAAATCATAACACTGGGTACTCCCAACTCTAGGATGAACTGGAGCATGAACGAACCTCTTCCTCTCTATGCACCCCCTCTATCCTGACAAGAGGCATAGGTCTATTAAATAAAGCCTGAGAAATTTGGGAAGACTATGGGGTACCTCTTAGGATGATACAGGGATACTTCCTCATTAAATTTCTCAAATCTCCACAAGTGTAACAAGATCTAGAGACCAAATGGTGCTAAGAAAAACTATGAGAACCCAAGTGGCCCCTCAACGGTTTGAAACTCTCTGATAAGACCTATAGGAATATTATACTGGAATGAATGAACTTTGGATGGAATGGACTACAGTGCTAAAATGGATACTCTAATAAAATGAATCTCTCCTCCAGATGAGGCATCGAAAAACTAGCTTGATGGTCGGGCATCTTTTCCCTATCGTCACTAATTTAATCCTTATACAGCTGTTCAAAACCCCTGGCTTCCTCAATCACACTCTGCGATGTAGCTCCCTCTAACTGGGAGGTTGTTTATTTTGCTTTATGTAGAGGAAAAATCAACCCCTTCATGAATTTATCTATCTTCTCCCACTCGTCTAATAGAATAGCTAAGGAATGTATAGATAAATCATAAAAACGAGATATCTACTCATCCACGGTCATACCCTCCTGATCCAACTCATCCAACTATAAGTGGTGGCCATCCCTCATGCTGCCTGACATAGATCTCTCAATAAAAGCTTGAGAAAACATCTTTCATATCATGGGAGGAGACCAAGCAGGTCAAGAATTAATATAGGCGCTTCACTACTGCCTAACTATCCCTAGAAGCGGTAACATAGTGTAATCCACCCGGTCAGATCAAACTGGACCTATACCCTGTAGTAACTTATGACATGTCCGTAAAAACTCATAGGGGTCCTCATCATGCCACCCTGAAAGTATGGTGGGCCTATATTTTGAAACCTATCATACCTTTTCTACTGGTCATCAAATATCTCAACTATGACTGCACCCGCTGTCCCAACACCAACAATTGTAACTCATTAACTTTGTGGGCAAACAGTGGCTGTCCTACCTATCCCTGAATCACTAAAGACTGCCCTTCGATGACCTGAACCACTCATGGATGACCCACCTCAATTGGAGCTGCTAGTGATTGGCCCATCGGATCAGAAAAAATAGGTATATCTTATATATCATTTCCCTAGGGTTTCTTGCCCTGTTAGGGTCTGTTAACCATATAGCAAACCTCCCTATGCTATACTCTATAACACCCCTAGAACTCTAAGAAATGTGTCCTATAATAGTGGGGTTCCCATATACTGAAGAGGAATCTTCTTCTCATCCCTCTTAATCTCAAGATCAGGGGAGACAACTCTAGATCATCCTCTAACTGAGGCTACTCTTTTAGCCATATTCTAGGCTCTAGCTCTGGCCCTGCCTTTACCTCAGACAACGGCTGTTAGAATAACATGCTCATCAGGATCAATCATCGCTCTGGTACTCACTATCTTTCAAAATAAAACATGTAAGGACTCAGCACACGCGAATCAACCATACTACATAAGAATGAAAGAATGAATAGATATTTTCCTAGAGTTTCATAGCCTCTCAAGGCTAAGTAATGACATCTCTACATCGATCTGCAAGACTCTCCATACTAATAGATTCGGGTCCATAACCATGGGTTCCAATGCACGAGATCTTGTAGCACTTACCAATGCTTCCTCACGCACAGACCATCTTTAGCGAAGTCCCTCCTTCCCAACCTCTCCACTAAACTTGACTTGTGTACAGTAGGACTTACAAACCTAGGAATCTAATACCAACTTTTTATGATCCAAATTCCAGTCATAGTGGCACCTACCTTCCCATACTGATAGGTCATCCTAACAAATGATAACTCAAAAAAAAGCATAAATAAATGCAGAAAGAAAATGCATAAATGAACTATTAAGCAAAAGTCAACTAATACACCAAAAACCAAGTTTCCACTGTACAAGCCTCTTAGTATGACTTAATACAAAATAGATCTAAATCCTAACAAGTCTTTTAAAGAAATTAAAGACCCCGAGATAAGATAAGTCGAGACATTAGAGACTGTGAATGATACCTCAAAATGTACCGGAGTATGCTGCTAGTAATGAGAGGAGAGATCTAAAAAATGATCAACTGAAGCACTACACAAAAGTGAAAAAGAGCAAATAGTGAGTATGAAATGAACGATACTCAGCAACATCCTCATCTTGTCTAAATATAAAGGACTAGCAACTACTCTTGACATCTAATCAACCCACGATACTACAACCTGTAAATAGTTTATATACAAAACCTATCCAACAATATAAATCTAGATATACAAGAGGTATCCATATATGGTATGACTATTCACCAACCTACAAAGTAATCATCTTAAAACGGATAACAACATCAATCCAAATCAAGTATTAATGGTAATCTTAATATAATGTCAGGTTTCAAGGATACGCTTAATTATCATTAAGTAGAAAGTAATCTCGAGTCAACACCAATTATCAAGTAAGTTCAACTCATCAATCAGGTAGAAAATCCAAATAAGAAATAAGTTAATATAAATGCAATATAATGCGCAAATAATTGTGATGCATGTAGGCCTTATATGTAACCACCTTCTGTCAATATTGTCATAGTTGGGACCCATTAGGGACTTACAAGGTCCATACCCAGCTGTTACCAAAACCATCACAGTAAGGCTCAGATACTCTTGATACCTTAATAATATGCTTGTTAATGAAATCATCACAGTCATGATTCCAATCAATATATTAACTTAAGATACACATGCTTCCGAAACCATCACAATCAAGTCTCTAATATCATTTTCCTTCCTTGATAATGTAGCCCAATCAATTCCATACACAAATATCAACAATTTGCACATAGTAGAAAATCATAAAAGTATGGTACTCAATTACAACAAATCACACAGAAATTCAAGTACGTAGAGATCTTCGTGAGATCATGTAGGGAGTCTCAATTATTTTTTATTTTTAATTCATCACGGAGATAAATAATCATCAAGTCACTTATATTAACCTAGCCTCTACGAGGCTTCACAAAGTTGTTCATTTCAAACCAGTGAGTTATCACAAGGCAATTTCAGTAGAGTTTTAATGTACCATGTTTGAATCAAATCAAGGTATTTCAATCAACACAACAAATGAATTAAAATCATGAATTATTAAATCATATTAGTAAATAATTCCTCATTTTAAAACTTGGTATGCTTAACACTAACACCTCTAATATAACCATTATCCCCCATATTACACATAAACAGAAATTTCTAACAATTTATATAGAGATCGAGGAACCACAACTTGTATTAGAAATGCAAAAATATCTCAATTGAGAGCCTACCCTTTCCAGAAGCCTCCAAACGAGCACTATCCATAAAAAAAAGACAATACACCGAATAAAACATAACAATCAATACCCATATATCCTTATTTTGGAATTTTATTTAAAAATTTACCCTGGGCCCACAAGGTCAAAACTAGACTTTTTTATTTGCAAAAACAAGTTTCCCAACACTTGGGGAATCTAAAGATCAAGTCTTATTGAAAACTCAATCCATTTTATAGTTTAAAATTAAGATTTTATAAATATTCGAGTTCATACTTGAAACCATCATTTTTGGATTAAAAACCTTTAAATTCTATGTAAAACTCATGTTAAAGTGATCATGAATTGATGAAAATGAGTTTAGAAACCTTACCCAATTTATATCTTAAAAAAATTTCAATTATTTTTGCAAAATAGGGTATTGAGTTAGTAGTTTTCATGAAAAATAAGCAAGAGGTAGTGAAAATTCTAATTTTATGATGCCCATGTGAACAATACCTCTTTTGTGAAGGTGGGCCCTTGACCGGAAATATGGAGAACAAAACTGGCTGCCCACCGCGATCGCGACCCCTCCTCCTCTCCCCCATCACAATGCCCAGATCAAAATTACACTTTGAGAACGTAGCCAGTGCAACATGACGTGAAGAGGGAGAT
>JBDJHY010223495.1:0-11162 GCA_039654485.1 Withania somnifera | reverse complement strand
ATACTACTTTCACATCTCACTCTCAATCTCCCAAGTAGCTTCCTCGATCGAACAGTGCCTGCAGTACACCTTAACCACTGGAATCCCCCTGGACCTCAACTTTCTCACATCCTTAGCCAAAATTTTCACAAGCTCCTCAACAAAGGATAAATCCTCATCTAGTTGCACTGAGTCCTCCTGAATAATATGAGACTCATCAGGGATATACCGCCGCAACATAGAAACATGGAAAATCGAATGAACACCTGAAAGCACAGGAGGTAATGCCAACCTATAGGAAACATCAAAAACTCTCTCAAAAATTTCATATGCCCAATATACCTGGGACTAAGCTTGCCACGCCTACCAAATCTCATCACACCATGCATAGGAGATATCCACAGAAACACTTTATCACTAACATCAAACTCTAAGGAACGAAGCCTACGATCGTCATAGCTCTTCTTCTTAATCCGTGGAGCCCTCAATCTATCCTAAATCAACCAAACCTGATCAAGTGAATCGCGTAACAAGTTTGTAGACTGGAGTCTGGCCTCAAAACCATCAAACACCTATAGGCATCACCTTACTACCAGGGGTACACTAAAGAAAACAACTACAGAAAAGTAAACACGCACATGAAGTAACGTCATCCCAACCCCACATCCCAAAATCGTAGAGTCTCAAGGTCTCAAGCTTGACATCTCATGCCTCATATCAATAGTATCATAAAATCTAGCATCTTTTGCCTCATATTAATAGTGTTATCAAGCCATCATAGACAAATTAAGGTATTCAATGCCGGTATATATATATATATATATAGTATCACCAATACCTGCACAAGATCAGATATCCTCACCTGTCCATAACAATAGTACCATGTGTGCCAAAAAGTTATACTCACTTCCGTATGATGAAAGACTCAAGTCTCAGCAGTTGTACTCACTGCCAAATGGAATCAGTGTCAAGTCCCAGCAATTATTAGCAAATTTATATTTCTCGGTGCCAGGATGTGAAGCCTGGGCTCAAACTAGTAAAAATAATATTACCGGGTGCTCAAAATAATGTCGAGCCTAAAATAGTAAAATACCATTACTTATATTATTATTACAATGTTACAATTTATTATTTTATGTCATTATTCATCTTTGTTATCAAAATCATCCTTTGGCCATCATGGCTCAAGAATTAACTGGTGATACTGACCTAGCCCCAATGCACTCTCATCAGAGCCATAGGTCCAACCTCTTATTTCATAAATGTACAGCACATCAACAAGTATACATATAAACATATGATCATGTAATATCAAAATCCTATGCCCTACACAGGTATCTTAGTAAATTCTAAGTCACAGGAACCATATGAATCAGATGCCAAGATATAAATATCAACATTGAATGGACAAAGGAATGGTACAAGGTTACTATAAAACCTATTTCACCAACCCACAGATTCTATTTAGTACAATTATTAAAGCTACATGCCCAGAGATAGCCCTACAGAGCCTACTTGTCGTCTGACGATAAAGTGCTGCAAATTTACAAATCTTACTCCGATTAACATCAATCGATCTCTGAATGATCTAAAACTTGTGTCAAAGCATTCTATATGTTAATATGAGCCTAACGGTATAACTTATCCAACATTTTAGACTGGGCCAAAAATCTGGCCTAAAATGGGCTTGCAGGGCTCGCTTACCAAAACTGAAAATAAACTTTACTATGGGGTTATCAATGTAATTAGGAACCCGTGCTCCAAAATTGAGCACAATTTGAGTGTAGAAAGGGCTTCAAAACAGCCCGGATAGATTTGATCGTAAGGGTTCAAAGATTCAATATTTATGAATTTAACGTTGAAATTTCGATGTATAATTGATATTAAAAATAATTTATATTCCATTATCAAATAATTATTTGAATATATACAGATTATGGAAGTTTTTATCAATTTCAACTCTTGGAGCCGTTAATGGTAGAAACCGTGATTTTCAAGGTAAAAAAGGGGAAGAAAACTCACCCAAAAACATGGAAGAATCAAAGAACAATGTTTAGAGGATTTTTATTAGCCTTGGAATGGTGTTTAGGAGAAGTTTTTTTCCCTGGAACTAAAGAAATCGCGAGTTTTTTTTGAAAGAAAAACTTAAGGGTCATGTAGGAAATATATTTTGTCAGTTACAGCGATCATCGTAATTGTGCACTATTGACTGCGATTGCATTGAAGGAAGCCATCGCGAACACGTGAAGGGGTTGCGATCATGCAAGGTGTTATTCTGGGGACTCATTACGATCACTTGAGGTTGTTCGTGGTCACGTAGAAGGAAGGATTTGTGCATCGTGATCGCAGAGGATACAACATGATCGCGACAAAGACCTCCACCTACACCAGTTGCAGGTTTCTGCTGTAAATTTTTAGAACTTCCAATCGGGGCCTCAAAATTGAAATGGAGTCCAAATTTGATAAACCAAATATGTATTTTGACTAAATAATACATTCTAAACTCATAGAAATTGATAAAATTTACCCGTTTCGGATAAATGTTGACCAAGTCAACACTTAAGCTAAACTTTTGAATTCTCCACCAACACCTTGAAAATGCAATGACAAGTTCAAAAATTATAGCAACACCTCTACTAGCCTAAAATATCATTTTTTGAGCTGTTGGAAGAATCAAAATTCTGATCCGACACTCCGAACACCAATTTACCACCCAAGCTCCACTTTATGCTTTAACCTTTCCACAAATTGGCATAAATTGCAAACGAAAACTCTGAAATACAAACTTAAAGTCAATCTTATTTTTGTTTGGTATTATGGAGCTAAAGGAACTGTTGGAATTTAAGTCTGAGCTCGTCTTGAATTAAAGCTGACTTTGGTCAACGAGTACTTAGTTTTAGGCTCTAAAACAAGCAATTTGAGATATTTCTCAACCGAGTAGCCAGGGATCCAGACTACCGGTCCCAGAAAGTGATAAATGACTTGGGAAAACTTCCGAAATGCTATAGAATTCAAAACAATTACGTATTTTTCATAAATAACCATGAGAGTCATTATATCAGGCAAACTATGTCTTACTAAACTTAGACTTGGCTTATATGAGAAATAATTATAGTAATTATCCATCCTTTGGTTGGATTTTTAGGTTTGGTACCCTTGACCTTATCCGCTTTATAGTTTTTCATTGGTATTGCATTTCTGATTATAGTTATCCTGTGACCCTACATGGTCATTATTGACTTTGGAAAATAGAGGGTGGAATTATTGGAAATGTCCATAAGTTTCGTACATTGACTAGCCGGTTCTAGATTTCTGTAGTATCTGAGCCTATGCAAGGACAACAGGACTTTTTTGAGATATTATACATTGTTTTGCATGAAGTTATGATGAAAATTATTTTTTATTAATTTGTTTCTAAGGTTTTATGGACAAGAACCTAACATTATTGATTTTGAAACCTTACATGGCCTTGTTGGATTGTTTTTAGTATTATGGGATTAAAATGAGCATTAAATGAATATGTACTAGTGTTTATGATTAAAAGGCTAAGTGAATATAACTATTTTGATATACTATTAGACTCAGTAATGCTCGAGCGCTAGAAATTAAAGATTATACTAGTTTTTAACTCGGTGATGCCCGGGCAATGATATTGAGATTACATTAATTTTTACCTACTGATGCCCAAGAACTCATTCATACATGGATATCATGAGACTACAATTTTAGTTTAAGTATTAAGATAGTATGTGATGACGCCCACCAGAGGCCACACTGATACAGGCTAGTATGTGACCAAATAAGGGGTTTCATGTACCTACGGGTATTAGAGGAGGAGCATAAACATTTAATTTTAGCTTTACATCATATATTTTTGCATCTTATACTCTTAGGTATTGTTTGATAGTTGTACTCTTCGGTCATATAGGAGGCTGGAGGGTATGCATTTACTTATTTGTATCTCTCGATCGTTTAAGAGGTAGTTGGATCTTTCTTTATTTATTATTATACTGATTACTATTAATAACTAGGTTCATATCCTTAGGTCCCTTTATTACGTGTCTTTTATTATATACTTGTACGCAGTTTCTCTTTCTTTCCATTCCCGTTACTTAAGGTTATGGATATACCACCATTTATTTTATTTTATTCATATTCTCTTGGTTGAGCATGGATTCATGTACATTCTCTTCCTTGTTTTCCTAAATCTTTCTTTATGTTAGTTAGCTTTCTAGGGTATTTTATACTTGCTTATATCCGGTTAGTTAGAGTTTGTATGTGCTTGATTCTTATGACCTGTCTTTATTTTCTTTTTGTTTGTTGCTTTTATTTCTTATATGGGCTCAGTAGATCGATGATGCTTATTGGGTACCATATTGCTTTGGTTGTTTGGTACTCATACTAAACTTTTGCATCTTGTGGCGTAGATCTGAGTACAAGTGGACCCCGCTAACTCCTAATTCATGTCGATTATCTGTTGGTGAGGTAGATTATGGCGTCTAGCATTCAGAGCTTGTCTTTTACTTTTCTCTATTACTTTGTTCAGCCAGTTGTTACTTTAGAGAGAGATACTCTTGTTTTTTATCATACTTATATCACTTTTAGCATTTATTATAGTGGCTCATGTACTTCATACTAGTTTTGGGATATCTTTTATCGTATTAGACTCTATCTTATCCCTTGTCTCCTTATATTCTGGTTTTTCTTTTGTTTTTAGTTCTTTATCCAACATTAAGATCTTGTTAGGTGGTTCTCCTATAGTGGGATATAGGTTCCCTCATGACCTGAGGAATCTGATCCTGATAAATATGTATCTTTTGTATATGTTCGACTAGGTCTTGGGGTGTAAAAAGATAGTTTTATTTTGTAATAGACATTAGAAAGGTTTATCTTAGTATTTCACACTGAATTATTATACTTATGATTGTATTTATTTTAAAAACAAAATTGTTCTACATATTTTAGTTGGGTAATAATATCACAACCCAAAATTCAGTTGTGATGGGACTTGTTCTAACTTACCTAGATAGGTAATCCTAACAACAACTGCAAGGGTAAATTCATTGCATAAATAGAGTCTGTATGAAAATCAAAGGTACAATATAATAATAAGCCGACCTAAACATTCATACAAAAATTTAGAGTCACTGTATACAAGCCTTTAAGAAGAAAAATACAGTATATAATAAAAAAACATAAAATTCTTAATGTCTAAAATTCTCAAACCACATAAAATGAAATACATAAATAAGAAAAGTACATGAAGAATGTTGGCTAACAAGCGCCTACCTCTGAATGCTCTTAAGTAAACCTCAAACTCTAAATTAGAATGGAAGGATTAGACAATGTTGGGCTCTGCACCTATATAAAGTATAAAAATAGTACAGGTGACTACAAAAAATACAAAGGGTACTTAGCAAGTATCCTTGGCAGGATCTATAATAAAATGGTCTGACCACCAACTACCCGGATATACCTACCAAACCTCCCATAACTACAACCTATAAATGGATGATTATCCACTAGATATATCAAATAACAGATACAAGGCATAAGGAAGTATCATCAATAAATCATATGATTAGGATGATAAACCAATAAATAAACTCAAATTCAACCGATGAAGTACCAAAATAAAACCATCATAGACTAACTTAACTAACAATGCATCAACATCAAGATAAGACCAGTTTGAAATAATCGTCAAGTACTGCCATGAAAATAATCAATCTCAACTCGTCAATAATAATTATTTTTCTAACTCTATTGATCAAAATTTGGAGGTTTACTCTTGTTAATTTTCAAAAATATAAAAATGATCTCATCTCCTCAGGACTATGATACAAGTCTAAAAATCTCATTAAAATTGATAATCTCAGGCTCATAATATCATTCAATCATCAAGTAAGTGAGATAATTTAATATCAATATCCAATGAGTGTAATCAAGTAATCTATATTAGACATGACCACGGAATATGAAATCATCCATGTAATGACATTAGTGAATATGCAATCAAATGAAATATAGCATGATGTATGTCTACCCATATATCATAGCAATTGCCAAATAGGAATGCTAAAAATAGCACATAAGTCCTTACTTTTCAAATTTTATATCAGTACCATGACAATACTAGAAATCGCACCCCCTCCCTTCCCTTTCTTATCATAATTCTCTTTTATCTTTATTTTTTATTTGTATATCATGAAAATATTGGAAATTTGACATCAACCATTTCCTTTGAAATCATAACATCATTTGTCTCAAGAACTATGTTTCTTTAACAATAATCCAAAATCCATCATTAAATGAGTACTATCATATGCAATTTATGAAAATATTGAAATTTCACCCAGTAAAATAACAAGACCACTCATGGGAATAAGATCAAGTAAGGAGGCAGCTAAGAGAAAATAAAATAATTTGGATATGTCAAAGACACATAAACATCTCAGCTTAACAAATAATTCAAATAATTATAGTTTACAACCATTTTTATTTCTTTGTTTTAGCCCTGCATTGCTTGACTCTAGTGTTTGTGTAAATACCTATCACTTCACCCATATAGAAACCCCCAAATATTCCTCCACTACTCCTAATTTCACGAAATCAGCACATAAGAACATAGGACACTTTATAGAAGAGTCAAGAATCTCCATTTTCCTTAAAGAAAATGAATCAAGTAAAACTTGGGCCTTTTATTTGCGTGACACATATAAATCCATGAAATTTAGTCAAGAATAGATTATGAATGAAAAAATATGAACTATGATACCCATATTTCTATTTTTGAAATCAGATCCAAAATTGCCTCAAAAAATTCAAAACTGAGGCATAAGGGTAATTCTGAAATTTTCTTCAAATATAAATTATCCATGTTTTGAAGATCTCAAATATGAAATTTCATTAAAAATTAAGTAGAAATTAGCTTCAAAAATTTTAAAAATATTGATTCAAGGTGTTCTCCAAAAGTCTTAAGTTTCCACTTTGAAATAAAGATTTAAATGTTAAAGTCATGAAATAATTTATGGGTTTGAAGAATCAATATTTATAAAGCTTATCCCAAGAGTTTTTGTCTAAAATTTATCTTTGAAAATACCTCAATATGAGTTATCAAGGTCTAAAACTAGAAATTAGGGGAAATAAAATACACACTAATTTAAGTCTTTGTCAGGAAAAAGCCTACATGATCACATCCCATAGACATGATATCCCCTTGAACCTGCTGGTGCCCTATGTGATAATGATTCTCTACACATGATCGTAATCAAGAAAAACTTATAACTACTCGACCACGTCTTGCCTTATGCAATCACGATGCAGTGTTTCCCCCTTCTACGTGATTGTAATTAAGGTTCCCATGATCATGATGAAAATGGGACCTACGCCAACAATATTAGTTGACAACAACTAGGAATAAAATTCAACATTCAAAATGGAAACATAATTCATTTATAAACCTATGCGCACACCATATATGATAACCTACTAATTTTGATGCTCCGGAAATAATGGATTAAAAAAATATGAATTCGAGACCTATTTGACCTGATATCTGTCAAGACCAATAAAAATTAAAACATTACACTAAATAATCAAAATGCCTCCGGGAGCCAAATAATTATACGAACTTTCTCTAGACTAAAAATAACCTCTTGAATCCAATTCAATCATCAAACATTGACCAAAGTCAAACTTTGGCTTAAATTCAACTCTTTCACGTCTAATGATCTAAATCAAAAAAAAATCTTGCTACTAAAAATAATTAACTTTTAAGACCAAACTCCACATTCTGTAACTAATACAACTAACAAAATTCTATTTTAATACTTAAAACTCCAAATGTTGATTAAAGACAACTATTTGAACTTAAAATCTTCTAAAAAAAGGACTCAAATCTCTCAACCTTTTCCTCTGGTTTCAAAAAAATATATAAACAAATCAACTATGACTCGAGACAACTATCAGAGAGAGAAAAATAGTAATTTATAAGGGGCCATTAATAACAAAGGGTTCTACTAGATACTTAGGTCCGTAAATCTGTTAACTCAGGTTGTGATATTAAGTATTAGAGCTTCACGTTTACTAGTCCCATAAGTTTAAGATCAATGTGAGGTAAAATTCTACAGATTAGTGTGTAGGCTCCCACACCCAACCTTTGATATATAAAGCATGTAGAAGTCATTTTCCTTTCTTTCTTTCTTTCCATCATGCCATCCTATTCTATGAATATTGAGTTGGATTAAATTCTAATATATGTGATTCTAATTTGTATGTCAGTGTAGATCAACTGCAATCTAGTTGATTCCAATTGGTATCTTCATGAGTTTGTACCAAAATTTAGTAGATTCTAGTAGGTTTATGTCTATATGGGTTCAGGGTTATTATTATTATGTGATGTTTTGTGAAAGTAAAAACTTATTTGATTGCTTATTGTTTGATATTTGGGGAACTTAAATTGCAAATTTTTTGTCATTTTTTGTAAAATTTTATTGTCTAAATTATAGTAAGTGAATTGACTAAATTATGAAGCTAATAAATTATTGATCCGTGACTTGTTCCTGATACTATGATACTGATGAAATTGATGATATAAGAATTGAAAAGATAATATGAGGTTAAGATGTCAAGAGAAGATAATGAAAAGAAACATGAACAAAATGTGAATGCATTGATATGTTCTTCCCTTGATGAGGATATATTTCTAATGACATTGTGAATGGATCCTTGTGTAGTCCGGTTATTTGATATTATATATGAATCTTTGTGTTGTTTATTCATTGATACTTTATTCAGATTCCTATAAAAGCTGGATTTTTTGTATTGTAGTTGAGTCCTTGAATGAGATGACTCTTAAGGTTTGAAAAGATAATAAGATTTAAATGATTTAAGGTGGGAAAACTAATTAAGTTATTAATACCTATAAAAATTAGTTGGAGACTAATTTTCTGGATGTGGTATTGGTAATGGAATTATTAATGGCCTTTTATGAGTTAATTTTATTTTACATTGCTCATATGCTATATAGGGATCAATCTTTATGTGTGTAAAGGATAACAAATCCCATATGTGATGGCCCTATATACCTTAAATTGGTGATAGTAACATAGGGGTTACTTGGCTTGACAATGAAGTATTTATCCTATGATGAATATTGAGCTAGTGATTGTCCTCATAAAAATTTTTAGTTTTAGATTTGTGCATTAGGGAAAACATTGAGAAGATTAATCTATTGTTAACTTGACATTGTGGATCAGTATTTTATTTAGACATTCTATAGAACTGACTGATAGATGATAACTTTAAAGGGTGATAATTCCCATGTTGGTGATAGTGCATAATTAAAAGGTGTGGTTAATCTTACTTTGTGATATATTGGTACTAGGTTGGTATTAATTATTGAGTGGTTAAGGTATGAAGATTAGATGAGAATTAGCAATGTTGCAGAGGAAAATATGTTGTAGGATTTAATTTCATGAGCTCTTGATGGCTAATAATGATAAGTCTGTATAATGTGTGAGAAGTTGCGTTTCCACCTTTCCATAGTAGTAAACACTAAGCTTGAACTGTGGAATATTATAAAGTGGAAAGAATAGTGGTTGGAATATGTTGATGCTAGCTTTATGGAATGAATTTAGTGATTTTTTTTTTTGCATGCTATTATCTAAGTCATTTATCTTGTAAAAAGTCTTTGTACCATAAGTATGATAAAGATATAGACTTTCCATGGGGTAGCCTTTGGGTAGAATCTAATTCATGTGTGACTTAATATCAATTATCATTTGATGGATTAGAATTTGGTGGTTTAGTATTGAAATATGGATAGAAGACAAGTGTAGAGTTTTGTACCCATTTTTGGATTTAAATTAAGAGTTCTAGAACCCCGATTATAGAATTTACCATGTTACGCTTGAATCTTGATGACTAAAATTTGAGTTTTATTGTAAAATAAGAGAAATTCCAATTTTATCGAGCTTACTATTTATGGGGGGGGGGGGTTATCGATCAGTTATAAAGGAATCCATCTACATAGTTATACTGTTGCAACATGAATGGACTATTGCAGTAGGAAGCAGACAGGTTTTCTAGGATTAAGTTGTGTTTTCGGAGTTTTATTTCATAAAACTCGAGTTTTCAAGTTATACCCCTGTAAGAAGAATAAGTGATTGAAGCGTAAATTTTTATCTCCTCATCTTTGTTTATTTAAAATCATCGATAGGGAGGTCAAGCATAAAATTCTGTCTAGTTGGACAATGATTGCAATTGGGTAAGTAAGGGTGCAATATAAGAAACTCTGGAGGTAATCTCTCTCTAATTTTGACCTCGTGTTTCACTACACCCAAGGCCCATTTGAGGATGAACTTAATGTAAATTGATAGCTGATTTAATGAACTGTTAGGTCATTTTGAGTATTAGAACTCTTTTCGTATATTTTAAATACGAATTTTGAACTATTCGTTAATTAAAATTATTCAATATATGCGTAATTTTCTTATAATTAATTTTAGTTGGTGGTTAATGGGCTCTATAGATAATTAATATAATACCCTAATTCACTTGGCCCATATTTAAAAGTGCATTAATTTTAAATATGTTTGAATATATTGAGTCACACAAGAAAAAAAGGGAGGGAATTAGGGCTTATATTATCCCTACAAAGAGAACTCACACCATGCAGCAACAATAGGAAACAACATGTAATGACCCTCATGGTCACTTATGATAAATACGTGATGTTTTACATTTTAGATCATTTCAGTAGTTTCCCCATTTCATTTATGACTTTCTGGGACCGACAGTTCGGATCCCTGGCGACTCCATTGAGAAATATCTCAAATTCCCTGTTTAGATCCTAAAACTAAGTACTCGTTGACCAAAGTCAAATTTTCTTCAATACAATCTCAGAATTCAATTTTTCTTCAATACAATCTCAGAATTACTCATTGACCAAAGTCAAATTTTCTTCAATACAATCTCAGAATTTAATTCCGACAGTTTCATTAGCTCCGGAATACCAAACAAAGTAGAGATTGACCTTAGGTTAGTGTTTTGGAGTTCTCGTTTGCAAGTTATGTGAAATTGTGGATTTTAGTTAAGTTTATGGCCTAAACTGGAGCTTGAGTGGTATTTTGATGTTCGGAGGGTCGGATTGGAATTATAACACTTCCAATAGCTCCTAA
>JBDJHY010223476.1:0-11163 GCA_039654485.1 Withania somnifera | reverse complement strand
TGCAGAAAAGTATCAAACACATGATCGTCATCAGAACCTCACATCCCAAATTCAGAATTACAATGAAACACAATTGGTACCTAGTGCCCCGCAATAGTGTTATCCCGCTGACATCTAGTGCCTTATATAAGTGTTATCCCACTGGCATATAGTGCCTTCTGTCAATCATATCATATCAATAATATCCACTAGCCGTATTTGGCAAGTCAAGACATACAACACTGAAGTATATGGTAGTATTACCTATGGCCATTAATAATTAATATCACCATCTTTCCACAACCGCTAGTACCACGTATGTCAAAAAGCGATACTCATTGTTGTATGACGACGGTCTCAAGTCCCAGTACTATACTCACTGTTGAAAGGAGTTAGTCCCAAGTCCCAACATCTATCAATAAAAATATTTATATATATTTCCCGATGCCAGGAAGTGAGGCCTTGATTAAAGCTAGTAAAAATAGACTCATCGGGTGCTCGATATAGTGTCGAAACTAAACCAATAAAAGACAATTACATATATTACTATTATTAAAGTGTTCTCATTCATTTATTTATACCTCTATGAAACTTTATCATCAACTCATCTGCTAGCCATCATGGCTCATAAATCAAGAGTTGATAGTACCCAGCCCCAATGCACTCTCATCGAAGCCTAAGACTCAGTCTCTCCATTCCATGAATGCATATCATATCAAAAACACATATATATATCAACATATAATCATGAATTATTCACTGCCTATGCCTTGCATCGGTATCTCCAATTAAATGCTATGTCTCGGGTCCCATATCACTCAGGTGCCAAAATATCAATACCAAGATAGAACAGATGAAAGAACAGTACATGGGTACTATACAACCTAGGTACCCAACCCACGGATGTTATTTAATACAATTATTAAAGCTATAGGCCCAGAGATAGCCCCACGGAGCCTACCTGTCATCTGATGATAAAGCATTATAAATCCACAAATCATACTCCGACATACGTTAAACGGTCTCCAAATAATCTAAAACTTACATTAAAATATTCTATATGTTAATAAAAGTCTAACGGTGTAATTTGTGCCAAGTTTCAGACTGGGCCAAAAATTGGGCCTAAAATGAGCTTGTGGGGCCTGCTTACTAAAATCGTAAATAAATTTCACTACGGGATTCCCGACACTACCTAGAACCTGTAGTCCAAATTTAAGAACAGTACGACGTGGGAAGGGCTTCAAGTCAGCCCAAATAGATTTGACCCTAAAGGGGTCAAAGATTCAATCCTTATGAATTTAACGTTGGAATTATGATGAATTAATGATCTTAAGAGCAATGTATATTCATTTACAAAGGATTATATGAAAACCAAATAGTTATGGGATGATTTCACCAACCTCACCTATTGGTGCCATTAATGGAGGAATTTAAGAAAAATAAGGAAGAAGAAGAGAAGAAAACTTCCCCAAATTAGTGTACAAATCGATGGAAATCGTTGAGAAGATTTTTCTTAGACTTGGGATAGTGTTTAGGGAAGTATTTTCTCTTTGGAATGGAAGAAGTCATGGTTTATGATTGAAATAAATGGAAGGGTTCGTTCAGGAAAAATATATATACTGCCAGTCACGCTCTTTTTGTGATCATGTGGCTTTAGGCAGCGATTGCATAGAGTATGGGAAAATCGCTTTCGCGATTGCATGGCTTAGGCCGTTATTACATAGAATGCCCTGAACCCTACTTTATTGAAATTATGTAGGACAAATTAGCAATGATGCTTGATCATGTGAATGCTTGTCGCAATCGCGTAGAAGGACTTTACTTGCAGTAGTAGAAGGCTTTGACAACAGAAACAAGGAAAGAATCATGCTCCGAATCATCACACGGAATGCATTTGGAGTCCAATATTTACAATCCAAATACGCAAAAAGCACGGAAATGTCATTCTAGACTCAACAAAATCGACAAAGATGAAATCCGATGTAATTTACTCAAAATAACCCCTCAAACCAAAAGTAGCTGAAACTACATTTCTCCGCCAACACCTTGAAAATGCAACGAAAAGTCCAAAAATCATACCAACACCTCACCTAGCCTAAATTCATCATTTTAGAGCTGTTGGAAGTGTCAAAATTCCTATTCAATACCCTGAACATCAAATTACGACTCAGGCTCCTCTTTAGGCATTAAACTTAACTAAAATCCCTAATTTTGCATAACTTGTAAACAAAACCTCCAAAACACAAACTTAAGGTCAATCCTGATTTTATTTGGTATTCGGAGCTAACGAAACTGTCAAAATTAAATTCCAAGATCATATTAAAAGAAAGTTGACTTTGGTCAATGAGTACTTAGTTTTAGGTTCTATAATAAGGAATTTGAGATATTACTTAATTGAGTCGCTAGGGATCTAAACTGTCGGTCCTAGAAAGTCATAAATGAATTGGGGAAGCTATACAAATGATCTTGAATAGAAAACATTGTGTATTTGTCATAAATTACCATGAAGGGTCATTACATCAACTAAAAGATGTAGCTTAGTTATGAACAGATCAATGGAACAAGGACAAGGAAGTAGGTGCAACTCCTCACTCATGGGTTGAGTTTGAGAAGGCCTTTATAGCACAGTTTTTTTTCAAGAAAAAAAAGGGAGATGAAGAATCGGGAGTTGTTGAACTTGGAGTACGGCTCTATGTATATTATTGAGTATGAGATGAGATATATTCTCTTTCCTACATATTTATTGGAGATTGTTGCTAATATACCAATCAAATGAGAAAATTAGTTTCAAGTCTCTCCCTTTATATGCTAAAGAAAGGGAGACGAGCCATACTTAGCAGCTATATGGACATACGCAAATTGATGGATTATTTGGAGCATATTAAGGGTGATAAGGCTAAGATGAGGAAACTTATAAAAGCAAGAATGCCAAGAATCGTTAGTCAAAGTTTATCTTGTCTAAATTAGGTGTATTTTATAGACCACTACATAAGTAGCAATAATAAAGCTATAGGGGACCATCCCCTTCTTCAACTAGTGCCTCTTCATAGAATTTCAGGCTACCATAAAATTAACAAGTCAAGGAAAATAAGTTAGTTACTTAGGGTAGTAAAGCAGGACGACCTACTTTCTCTACTTGTGCTAAGTATGGTAAGATTCACGCTGGAGAGTTTATGTACTATCTGGGAGGTTACTTTTAATGTTGATATGATATTCATGGGCTTCAGGATTGTCTTTATGGGAGTGTATATGTATTTGGTAATTCAATACACATGCTCAGAGATTCCCTTTACTCTAAGAAAAGGAATGTGGGTATGAGAACTCAAGCTACCTCTGCACTAGCACCAACAACTTATCTAGCTCTCTATGGCACATCTTTTAGTACCAATAATGGAGAGTTCCATAGTTAGGTGTATGCATTGGTATCCTGATAGGACAAAAGCGGTCATGAGAAGTAGTTATGTTATGTTGCGAGTTTATAACCTTGAAATTTATGAATTTCTAGACCCAAGATCTACCCTATCCTTTATTTACCCTTTTTGTGGCTATTTAGTATTGATTCAATCCTGAGTCTTTTTGAGCTTTCTCTTTCTTTACTCTAGTTGGTGACTTTATTATAACTAAAAGAGTGTATCAAAGTCGTTCAATGACTATCCTTCCTAAAGTTGTTACAGTTGATCTTATGGAGATAAATATGGCAGACTTTGGCATCATACTTGGAATTAGCTTTATTTATGCTATGCCAAGGTTGACTGTAACCCCAGAATTATTTGTTTCTAGTTTCCTGATAAGCCAGACCTTAAGTGGGAGGGTAGTGTAGTTATTCCTAAAGGTCGTTGCATTTCTTACTTGAAAAATGAAGATATAATCTATAACGTGTATATTTACCACTTAATTTGGGTTAAAGACACTAAGTTTGAGACCCCAATTCTCAGTTAATTCAAATAGTCAAAAAGTTCCCAGTTGTCTTTCCTGAGGATCTAACTAGAGTCCCTCTAGATAATGAGATAAACTTTGAAATAGACCTTATCAAAGGTACTAAACCTATATCAAGATAAAATGACTCTTACATAACTTGGAGAGTTTAAAAACCAGTTCAGAGACCTTTAACTAGTTCGTAGACATTCTTCATAAGGGGTTTATCAATCTTAGTGTCTCCCTAGGGTACCTCTATCTTATTCATGAAAAAGAAAGAAGGATCTTTTAGAATGTGCAAAGATTACCATCAAATGAGAAAATTCATAATGAAGAATAAATATTTTATCCCTAGGATTGAAAACTTTTCTGATCAACTTTAAGGTGCTAGACTCTTTTTAAAAATCTATCTGTATTCGAGTTACCATCATCTCAAGGTTAGGGAGGGTAAGATTCCTAAGAAAACCTTTAAATCTCATTATGTCAATTTTGATTTCGTGGTCATATCCTTTGGGTTGACTAATTCTCCAGTAGCTTCCATGAACCTCATGAATAGGGTCTTCAAGTTGTACTTAGACCTGTTTGTGATAGTCTTTATTGATGATATTCTAGTTTATTTCAAAAGTGAAGAGGAGCCTGTAAACCATCTTAGAGTCTTCCTTCATACACTAAGAGACCATCAGGCCTATGTAAAATTCTCTAAGAGTGAATTCTATCTACGACCTGTTACTTTCTTCGGTCATGCCATATCTAGTTAGAGTATTTAAGTATACTCGTAAAAAATAGATGCCATTAGAAATCAGTCTAGACCCACCTCTCCCTAAGATATCCATAGCTTTCTAGGTTTGGATGGTTACTAATGCAGACTCATTACGGAATATCCCCCATTGCAGTTCTGTTGACCATGTTGAACCAAAAGAAGGTAAGTTTAATTGGTTGTTTAGTGTGAGAAATTTTTTTGAGAACATAAAAAATTTACTTTATCTCCACTATTTCTATTGCTAGAGGGTATGGAGAGTTTTTTGGTTTATGGTGATGCTTCCTAGGTTGGACTTGGGTGCTTTTTGATGTAAAATGGTAAGGTTATAGACTATTCTTCTAAGATGCTTAGGTTTTATAAGAAGAATTATCCTACTCATGATCTTGAATAGACATTTGTTATTTTGTTCCTTGAAATTTGGAGCTATTTTCTTTATAGTGTGCATGTGGATATGTTTAATAACCACAAGAGCTTCTAGTATGTGTTTGGTGAGAAGGACCTACATCTTTATTAGAGAATATGGTTAGGGTGTCTCAAAAACTATGAGATGAGCTTGATGTATCATCCAGGGAAAGGACATTGTAGTGTCCAATGCCTTAAGTAGGTTGTCTCTGAGTAGTGTGACTGATGTTGATGAGAGTAAAAGAGAGTTGTCTATAGACGTGCACAAGCTTACACATATGGGGGTTAGGTTAGTTGGTGCTAAAGAAAGAGGTTCATTGGTGCATATGGATTCAGTGACATCCCTAGTTGTTGAGAAAGAAAATCAAGATAGTGATCTAATTCTTTTGTAGTTGAAGGGTGCATTCCATAAATCAACGGTATAGATTTTCTCCCAAGGGGGAGATAGTGTGCTCAAATATCAAGGTCCACTTTGTTGTCCAAATGTTGATGCTTTACAACTGAGAATTTTGTCCCGGAGGTCACACTTCTTGGTATTTTATTAACCATTGTGTAATAAAGATATATAAGGACCTGAGAGAGGTCTATTGTTTTGAATGGGATGAAAAGGGACATAACTGAGTATATAGTAGACAGCACAACTGTGTTAGTTCACTTCCTACTAGTAGTAAGTTCTTGTTTGTGTTGTTATTTGCTTCTGTATGTCGTAATCTATCATTTGGTATTATATCCACAATTATTTTGATTCATATCATCTCTTGATCTTGGTGTGTCATCATATAAAAAAATTAAACAAGTACTATACAAAAATTTCTAGTGTCTTGTTGTTGATATTGTTATCCATGTGTTTCAAGTGCTAGGGTAGTACCCCATTGTATTGACAGTCTTGGAAAAAAATATTCGATCATGTTTGGACGTCACTTTAATGATCACCATTGTTGAACACCTTTGAAGATTGAAAAAGGTTAATAGTGTTTTTTGTGACTAGTTTGGTTTGAGCGAAGAAAATCACATAGCCTTATTCCTCATATCAAGGGGAGAAACATACCTAAATTTAGATCTAAATCGAGTTGAGTAAGATGGGAAGTGTTGGTTGAAGACTTGTGGTGTTTCTTGAAGAAGTTCATATGCTCTTGAGTTCTTGAAGAAAGTCCAAAGTCTTATCAAAGAAAATTCCAATATATAAGTGTTTTTATTTAGAAAGTACAAAAAGGTGGAGTATTAGCATGCCCAAGTGGGTATTCCATTAAATATTCAAAGGATATATCTTTAAGGGGTACACAAAGGTTTAGAGGGAGCTGAAAAGTTGAAAACTTAGAGGAAAAATGTGGCCAATTTGCGACATAGGTGAGCCATCACCGGTTTGCTAGTTTAGGTCGCAAAAACAATCGTGCGCATCATGGAATTGGCATCGGATCACATAGGCTTCCTTATCCATGAGATACAGGTAGGGTCGACGAGTCTCTATTTTTTACCAAACCTTATTGATTTGAACAGTTTTCAAGGCTTCACTTTCTGGCGTTCTACATCACTTTATTGAATGGTCACATATTGGATTATTTAATTGAGTTATTTAGCCTTAAGGAAACACCCGTGATCAATATCAATCATCCAAGATCTTTCTTAATTTTTCTAATTCTAATTTCTCTTATTGGTTCTAGTTTTGATTTATTGATTTGTAAACTAATTGTAAACATCATAGACTCTTTCCTACTTGATTATTAGTCTTGAATTATTTCCTTCATATCGTGCTAATTCATTTTTTGATTTTCTCATTTAATTCATATCTTATATGTTGTTTCTTCTCCGTAGTTATTATTTGTGTTGCATTAGATAGCTTCAAACGAGAATCCACTTTTAAGTAGAGTAAAAATTCTATACACCGTGACACTTGGAGCAAAGGAAATCATCAACCTTGGCCGTACAAATTGAGTAAGAAATTCAAGTGATTGTGGGAAATCTATTTGATCTAACGTTAACGAGTTGTGGGAGATATTGTACCCTATTGTTGAATCAAGCTTAGAAAATACATACTTACCTTAGAAATAAAATATTGTTCCCAAGTCACCATGAGTGCAGAACATAACCCGTGAAGCTCACATCACTAGTCGTACTATCGACTCATGGGAGGCCTAACAGATGGATGAAATTTAGACCTTAGTGTCGTGAGTCATTAAAATGGAAACCATGAGTTGTCTGTTGACACAATATAAAAGATCCTGAACCTAATAAGAACTATGAGTTATGGAATGACAAACACAATTTGTAGAATACATCAGCAGTAAGACAACTGAAAAAATCTCATAATCTTTACTTAATCTCACAACTAGAATTATGAGTTTTAGAATCAACCTATGCCTCATTCTATAAAGTGGTGAGGTGCTTTTAATAACCAAAAATTTCAACCCCTTGGACCATTACTCGAACCACGAGTCGTGATGCTTATTCATAAGTTGTAAGTCCACAATTGTTGTAATTACCTTCTTGGTTACACATTAAGTGCCATTGTGTTACTTGCTAGGATTGTTCCTTACCTTTCTTATGATTACTTTTTCTCAGTCGGCCTATAATGCTTACTAGGTACCCCTTATTTTTTGTATTCATTCTACACTTCTACATCTTTTCCGGATGTAAGTCCTAGTGTGAGATATCAGGGTGAACGAGATTGTACGGAGTAGCTTAGTACTGTTCAAGAGATATGATAAGCTATTGGTGTTCATGTTGGCTGATCATCCTTCTATTTTTATAAATGTACCATTTAGAGTCTAAATAGCCATTTTCTAGTTATTTGCTATTGTGGGTTATATTATGTAACCTTCGTATATATATATGATCTACAACCATTATACTAAGTTC
Source organism: Withania somnifera (assembly GCA_039654485.1). NCBI lineage: Eukaryota > Viridiplantae > Streptophyta > Magnoliopsida > Solanales > Solanaceae > Withania > Withania somnifera. The sequence goes on along the minus strand of JBDJHY010223476.1, from coordinate 3,251 downwards.
TTGGGAGGCATTTGGGTTATGTATTATGTATTCTGTTTTTATTTCATCTCATCATCTATTTTTTCATTTTTTAGGATCTTTGGTACTGGTCCATTACTGTTGCTTTGGGCCAGAGTTAGGCTTGTCTACAGGTAAGATGTAGATGCCATCATAATTTAATTTTGGGTCATGAAAGAGTGGTTTCATATCTCTTGGCTCACCGGTATCTTTGACTGTAGGAGCAAGTGTTTTGTACAGTCTCATAGATCAGTATGTAGATGTTCGTATCCTATATTTGGTAGGCTGATTGGAATTCTTTAGGAAAGACTCCAACTTCTTGAATCCTTATGTACATTGGATGGTCATCATGTTTCTTATCATCTTATTTGGCTCTCCTCCTTGTAGACAACTAGGAAGAGGCCTTTAGTGTGTCTTAGAGGGGTTCTCGTGTGTGTTCCTAGAATTTCAAAAATAGGATCGAGTGATATGGGATCACATCACCAGATACAGGGATTAGGAGCCACTCCAGATCCCACAAGAATTGCTAATGCTAATCCTTCAGAGTCCCATGATTCAATATGAAGTACTAAGTGATGTTTCTATGAAAGTTATTTATAGGGATGAGGTGGTTAGATTTCATTAGGGGTCCTTGACTATCTGGGATTATGCGGCCATGGTTAGTGAGCAGGTCAGGGATGCTACCTTGTTTTGATTCAACCAGGTATAGTAGATTGTAGGGTTTCTTTAGAGGCTTGGTCTTGCCACTCCGTTTGGTGATAGAGTAACTTGTATTAGTGGGACAGAATTATGGAAGTATTTTTAGGCAACTATTTTCCATGGATAGATCCTCTCATGAGATCTATGGGATCAACAAGTAGAGAGCTTTTCAACAGGTGAGGGTTTCATGGTACTTCATCTAGGGTTAGTCAGGAGAGGAGCAGTATGGTATATGTGGAGTGTTGGGGTATGAGGTCATAGATTGTTCCCTTCTCGGGCCCCTATTGTTGCAGTGGCTTGGGTGAGTTTTCAGGATGCGTCTAGTGATGTCCGGTCCAGGAGTAGATTGTATGATTTACAAGGTCTTCATAATAGATCTAGTTAGGTTAGTTCAGTCAATCCATTCAGACTCTACCTCATCAAGCCGACAGAATCTAAGGTAATCATAGTGATAAGCTCCATCAATACATTACTAGTATATCTTGACCATCGAGGATTTAATGCTGGGGTGGGTCGCAGTTTTTATGAGTATGGCGAGATAGAACATTGTTCTAGAAAGTGACCTCGGCGTAGGGCCATCCAGTAAGCACCAGTGGAAGCCTTGCAGCAGCGGCTAGTTGGAGTATGTGATAGTTCTGTTAGTTCGGGCTCTTCTTGTAGAGGTGTTGTTTAAACATACAGGGAGTGCCCCTATTGTGGGTGCATGAATCAATCTGGAGGATAGATCTTACCAGCGATTCCTCGTTCTTCAGTTCATATATTTGGGAAGGACATTTTGAGAGATCTACCTCTGAGCTCTAATTACTATATGGATATATACAATTACCTGACTAGTTGGCTTGCTGACTTTTGAATAACTTTGACTTATTCTATTTTATGTTATTGTGCTAGTTGGATTGACCTTATCTATATTATTGGGGTACTATAAACATGATTTAGTATGTGGTAGTCTATTTATTGAAGCCCCCAATTACGTTGTTTTTGGTTGCACTTGGGTTGTGATTCCCATGGGCAGAATTGATCTTTCCTTTTGTCCCAGGAGGCACTCATGGAGCCTTATTAGGTTATTTTCCTATGATTAGGGGTGTGTTCCCTTACTAGGCGGGTCTTGTTATATCCCCGATGAGATTTCAATTACCATTACCTTTCCTTACCCTAATTTGTGGATAGTGATCATAGGGTACTTTTATTCCCCATTTTAGAGAAGGAAACTTTTTAGTGGTGGATCTTAGTGAGGGGCTTGATCTGGTCGGCTAGTATAGCTGTAGATTTTTTGAGATGACAAAGTTTGGCCTTTGATGGTAGGTGACTTTAGTGAGTTGTTAGGCATAGGCAGGTTACCCTGCTTTCCCTTGATTTTTAGTGCTTCTTTTTGTTTATAACATGGACATGGACCATGTATCTCGGAAGATTGATAGGGGTCGTTAGGGCCGTAACAATATTTGTTTATGTTATGTTCAGGCTAAATAGTAGTCACTTAGGAGTGTTTTCTAGTATTGTAGGTCTGTATTTCTTTATTCTCGTAGGTAGATACCCTGTTATCCTATATCAATTTGTCCAACCACGAGTGGTTTGGTAGCTTTAGGTGGTGACTTGTGCTACCTGTGAATTTATTGGCTTATTCTTGAAGTCCAGAATGATTAGCTTTTGTAAGTAAATGACTCTCCCATTCTGTTTTTTTAAAGCAAATCCACTAGGCATGATGCCTAGGTTATTTTATAAAAAATAATGAAGATCCCAAGTTTTTACAAAAGAAGTAGTGAAAACTAGAAAAATGTGTAATACTTAAGCTAATGACTAAACAAGGATTCATATTGTCCTTGTTTGGCATTACATTGTGATAACGTAACAAATAATGTACTAAACTATAGGAATAAACTTCTCCATTAAGGTCCCAAAGCTTTGTGTATTTCCATTGTGTCCGAGAAGCCCATATCAAGCATATATTTAGAACCATTGTATTGATGTCTTGTCTCCTTGATGCTGCCAACAAAACAGCTATGTTTTCCATCCAATAACCAACACATGATGAATGTAATGTGCTTATACACTGTGTCCTCATTTGTGTCCAAGGTCGAGTGGATTCTTTGTTGATTTCCAGTACCCATCTCCTCCATAAAAAAATGAAACAAGCAGTACTAATTCCTGCACATAAGAAACCAAAGTTAGTTGTAAGAAGCACTATTTTCTCCTCCCAAAGGATTTGAATATAGTGTTGTTTTCTATTCATATTTCCTTTCTTTCTCCTCTTGTTCATTGTCACACCATTTCCATAAACTTCTGTACTCAAAACTGCCTCTAATAATGATCCATACAAATGTGATTGCATGGTAAAAACCCTTATCTTCACCTCATGACTTGAACTTTCAAATATGGGCATTGTAGCTTGTCACCGCTGATAATCTTTCTTCCCTTTGTGTCCAGCTCATTGAACGATTGTACCTTGATCTCAGCTTGATCAATGGCATAATTTGCCAAGTGATCAGCTAGCTAATTGCCTTCTCTGAGAACATGATGCAGTTCTACATTTAGAACCTGGAATAAAGCTCCTATTT
>JBDJHY010223444.1:0-11164 GCA_039654485.1 Withania somnifera | reverse complement strand
GTTTCAATGTTTTCACTACTTAGATTGAGGAAACTTAGATTTTCAAGGAATAAAACGAAGAAGAAAACTTACCAATTTGCGGGGAAATCAAAGGGGAAGAACTTGTGACTTTTCGCAGCCCTTGTTGGACTTTTTGGATTTTTTTTGCACAGAATTTGAGGGGAAATGGGAGGGGTTTGTTGTATTATGAATAGAAAAGTCATGTAGTGATTATTTACAATGTCAGTGGTTTGTCCATCGCGATCACGTGAAAAAAGGTCGCGGTTTAGTAGAGGAACTGTTTTACATATCGCGATCATGTAATACAATATTGCGATCACTTTGAGTATGGGGATATTGGAGCACTGCGATTGCGTATGAGACAACACACGATTGTGTCTAAGTGAATTACTGGAACATATCACGACCACATAAGGCTGGATCACGATCGCGTAGAAGGAATTTGAGAATCACCGCGATCACGTGGGAACAAGCTAGGGGTGGACATTCAGTTTTTCAATTTTGTTTTTTAAATTTTCGTTTGATTTTTTGATTTTCGATTTCGTAAAACTAATAACCAAACTCGAACCGAAATAAATTTGGTTTGGTTCAGTTTTTACAATTTCTGTTTGATTTTTTCGATTCGGTTTTTCGGTTTGGACCTTAAAGTATTGGACTTGTTTTTATCATGGGTTATCAATTATAATTAGATTTCTATATTATAATTTTGGTCTTTGGAGTAAGCCAAAACATTGGAAACTCCATATTCTCATATCGTATAATATCTACTAAAAAGAACAACAATAATAACATTAAAATATAAGGTCATAATATTAGACATTAATAATAAAAAATCTTGTTCCATCAAGTATCAACTATGGAAGATCCTTAATTACCAAACACAGTTTAAGATAAGCGGCTAAATGCCTAAACGTAAAGGCTAACTGGCTAAATCACTAAATGGATTTAGGTTGGGTATTGCCAGCTTGGGCTTAAATTTGAAAGTGGTAAACTTTTTGGGCCGGGTAAGTTGTGTTGTAGGCTTGCAGTCAGATTAATGAAATATTGAAATTGGGTCAAGGTAACAGACCCAATAAAATTTAATTTTCAATTAATCGAATTTATTTTTTCCAAAAATAGAAATCCAAAATTATTAGAATTAAAAACTGAACCTGCCCGAAAAACCGAAAAACTGAATCCAAAAATTTTTAAAAATGATTTAGTTTGGTTTTTTGGTTTCAACCAAATTGTGCCCACCCTTATGAACAACTCACGATTGCATAGAAGATCTCACCTGCACCAGTTGCAGGTTTTGACAGTAGAAAGTAAGGAGAAGAATTACTTTGAATCACCACTCAAAATACGTTCAGAGTCCAATTTACGCTAACAAACTATGCACACACACCCGAAATAATATTTTAAACTCAACGGTGCTGTCAAAATTGGGATAAGAGGTTATTTTGGAAAAATATTGACCAGGTCAATCATTAGGCGTAAAACCTTAAAATTCTAACCAACACCTCAAAAATACAACGACAAGTCCGGTAAGCTAACCAATGCTCTCACTAGCCTAAAATCACCACTCCGTAGCTGATGAAAGTGTAAGAACTCCATTTCGGCACTCCGAACACCAAAATGCCTCTCAAGCTTCAAATTACGCCTTATACTTAATCAAAATCCATAAATTAACACAAATTACAAATAAAAACTTCAAAACATGAACTTTAGGTCAATCTTGACTTTGTTTGGCATTCCGAAGCTACAGGAAAATTATCGAAATTTAATTTCGTCTTGAAAGAAAGTTGACTAAAGTCAATGAGTACATAGTTTTAGGCTCTAAAACAGGCAATTTGAGATGTTTCTCAACCGAACAGCTAGGAATTCGGACTACCGATCCCGACAAGTCATAGATGGCATATGACAGCTATTGGAAAGCTCTAGAATGTAAAACATCGCGTATTTCTCATAAATGACCATGAAGGTGATTACATTCTTTCTTTAAACAATAATAATCTCTTTTCATATTTATAATTAAGGGTAAAAGTGAAAACAGACAACTAATTATATTTTAATTTTTAAAATGATAAGTATTATGAAATTTTTATTTATAGTAAGGAGGACAAGCATTTAGGAATAAAGGGGGGGGGGTACTTCCTCCGTCTCATATTAGTTGGTTGATTACCATACTAAGACTAATAGTAGTTTTCTACCTTACTATTAATTAAATTTTTCATATTATCTTTTCAATTAATTTTTTTAAAGTGTCCACACTTATTTGCAAAGATCCAACGAAAATTCTTAAGGGGTGAAATAGTAAAACTATATTTATCTTTATGATTTTTAATATATATGTAAAAATAAATTGGTCAACTAATATAAGATAGAGACAGTATCACGTAAAAAACTCTATATATAATACAACAATGTATAAGAAAAATTATAAATTTTTTATATAAATAATACTTTTTAAAGCTTTATTGTCCTTTCTAAGGATATTTTTTCTTTATTGCTTTTTTTAACAATCATCTATTACAATTATAACATTTATTTACTTATAAAAGCTGATAACTTACAATGGCGGATTCAGATTTTAAGAGGAATGAATGCTCTACATTTAAAGGGAGAAAAACTAGACCTTACGAATTTGTGTGACAGGCAAAAAAAAAAAAATTGATTGGATTCGAAATAATGGACATAAGAGATGAAAAAGCACAAGCAAAATAAAATTCAATCAAAGCCATCAATTTTTTTTTTGCTATAGAAGATCATTCAGCATATCACAAAAGTTAATGAACTTAACAATTTATGGATTATTTATGCTAAAATAACCATTAAATTATTTTTTTAAACAACAAAATATTCAATTATTTATACCTAAATATCACAGAAAATCACTACGAAGAAAATAAAGAAATTAAAGTAGTATTTATAATACATAGACTAAATTGAATGGATTTTTGGTTAATTTGTTTAAGCTCTTTTCTTGATGTTTAAACAAAATTGACTGAATTATTTATTTTAAAAAATAATTTAATAATATTTGATATAATAAAATAAAATTGAGTGATCACCAAAGACAATACTTGTGAATATGAAAGATAAAAGGAATAACTTTGTGATACGCCCCAAGATCCGGTAGATCTATATTTGTAACGTTGAACGAGGGAGGAAGGAATGCTATCAAAATATATGAGGAATTTAACTCAAGATAATGAGAATATTGAGGAATTAGAGAATCCATCCCAATCCCCAAATACTACCCAAAACAATGAATAAAATACCAACCAATCAAACAAGGGGAAATCAATTTGAATTCTCAAACGAGTAACTCAATGTTCAATTGACGAAGAAGAAGTTACAACGAGAAATTAAGAGATATGCCCACACTTAATTACTCAACTAAGATTACCTAAAATCTACCTAATTGAGAAACTACCCAATAAGACTAATTAGCTCTAAGAGCTCTCAAATGAACAATGTTCTTCCAATATGCCAAAAGACTCGGGATTGCCAAAATTAAATGAACAAGTATTTATAATACCCTATTTTTAATTATTATAATTAGGCCCAAAAGTGACCTAATATGAAAAATAGGTCCTCTAACTTTGGGTTCATTCACATTACGTCCCCAAAGTCTTTAAATATCTTCCAAGCTATCCTTCGAACTCGAAATTTCTCCATTTGTCCCTTATGAATGTCCTTTGGAGCTCTATTAGGTCCTTCAATGTTGTCCATAGATTGGATATCTTCGACTAGACCTTGAAGTATAGGTCTTGCACGGTTGGTGATTTCTTGGGCATTATCATCCTCCCCTTCTTAGAAAGGATTCATCCTCGACTCCAAGGGAAAACCTACAAGAAAAGCACAACATAAACCACACTTTCTTCATGGTACGAGGGTTAGAACAAGGTTTAGTATGAACAATATCATATCCATGAAAATCCAACACAATAGGCAACCAAAAATTCCCTAATATAAAAAGAAATAGACTAAAAAGCTCTTCATTACCACGAAGGTAGTGAAAACTAACACCGAGGTCAAACGGGAAGGCAAACTATGAAATAGGATCAACAAAAATCCCATTAGCTCGGTTTTCTTTCCTACATAGATAGGAATCAAACTCACATACATGAGCATCATCATATGCAAATAGGTAATAAAGAAAGGTAATTCTTAGATCAACTTCACTTTCGGGGGCCTCAAATATAAGATGACCATTGGTTTCAATAGCATCATACAAACCATAAAGTTGAAGGCCACTTAAAGAAGAAGAGTCAAGGGTAGAACATATTCCACCTTCGCTTCCTAAAATAAAAATATTATATAAAAAGGTGTCACTTATAACAACTTTATCCAAGGTGTCCTCAATTGACATATCTTCAAGGTTTGGGACACACAAGGAGGAAGGAATAGAAAATGTAAGTACAAAGGTCACATTCCCTTTTAAAATGTTCCTTCCCTACAAGTGTACTCATATATTCTAAAAAAAAGATTCCAACTTTGGGAGGGATGTATTCACACCAAAGTGGGATAGGAAGAGTTCCCACATCATCATGTTGCATCCTACTAGGCATTTCACAAGGAGTAATTTCATAATCATATTCAAACAAGACATTATAATTAAAAAGGGAACTTCAATCAAATAAGAAGGCTTCATACATGTAAGTTCACTCTTAAAAGACCAACATCATTATTTGACACCTCAGTAAGCACAAGATCTCTATGAGCAAGATAGGAAATAGGATCCTCGACCCTTGGCTTACCCAAAGATTCATTCCCAATCAAATGATCAACTTCATCACTAAGTTGAGGCTCATTGAACACATAACATACATCCTCAACTAGTGGAGTACATACCAAACCAAGTTGATCAACATTATTACCAAAATATAATGTATTATCATTGAGAGTACATATAAAAATACTAGATGGATATGAATTAGCCTTATAAGAAGAGTCAACAGGTCATCAATAGGATCAGCTAGTGTTTGGACATCCTTAACAAGAATAGTATCACTTTGTAGTAACGACTCACATGACAAGGCATTATCAATCAAGGAACATGTGTCAACACTAGGTGGACATAAATTTTTCTTTCTAGAAGAATCAATTTGGTCATCTAAAGGATCAACTAGTGTCTCTATGACCTCAACTTGTACATTGCCAATACAAGGCAAAGAATCATTAAGCACACACGTAGTTAAGATACTACTTACACCCAAAACTCCTCTTAATAGAGGTCTTTCATGACCTTTCCCAACTCACAAGAAAGATTTATGTCAACCTCTAGTTTCCCAAATTCTTCCTCCGAGCCTTAATCAACATGCTCTATTTTGGCTCTTTAATCTCACATGTCTCATCATTATAGGCACAAGGTCCATCACTTGAGGTCACCCTTGACTATTTATAAGGACATTCTTTTTTTCCTTGTGTCCTTCACCATGACATTTGTAGCATTAAACAATGGAAGGACTAGGGGGATGACGTCTCTTAAGACTATCTCCATAAGGATGTTGAACACCATGGTCTTAATACCCTTTATCTTCTTTAGTATCTTCATCACCAATGTTGTCAAAGAGAGAGTTGTGATATTGGTTTTCGTGACACATTTGGGATAAGTCTTGGTTATATGGGTGGTATGGTACATCCCTTGATGTATGTGATATATTTTGTGGAGCTTCATGGGTTGAGATTTGGTGTGCCACAATAGTAGAATACTTTTGTGGTGGGTAGTAGGGTTGTGGGGCATATCATCATTGGAATTGGTTCACATTGGTCGTGTGGGGTTTAGATAAGCTTGGGTTGGTTCTTGTGTGTACAAAGGATATCTCATCCTTATGTCACTTCCCCTTATTAGCTCCAATCTACCCATCTCCCTATGCTAAGCAATTGCTCTCCTAAGAAGCATGAAAGAAAACATACACTAAGAACTAATGAACAACTAAGAAAAATAAATACTAATTGCAAAGCAGTTGTAGAATAAAGAAAAAAGGAATTGAGGCTTAATAAATGAAAATAATGATAAAAAATTTGAATTCATTCAGAGGAAGATATTACCACAAAATTTGGACCACTTTATAACTATTTTTTATCATAAGTGAGCGCCGTGTCCAAAGGCGGAACTTCATCCAAGATGTGCCACCGTCATTCGAGGTAGAGTGTGGTTGGCCGTAGGATTTTACCTCCTTCCTAAGAGGGCATTCTTCCTTCCTAAGGGTATGAGTTTGGACGGTAGGTTTTGACCGCCGTCCTAGGCAGTGAGCCTGTGACTTGCACGAGAATTTTTCCTCACTTTAATTCCTTTTGTGCCCATATGCCTTTCACTTCCCCACCCAAAAATTCTAACCAAAAACACATCTTTCACTTAATTTTGTACCTCTTTGATCAAACAACAACAATTGGAAGACTTTCCTCCAATAATGTATGAATTTCAAACAAGGACACCCAAAATTTAAACTCAACCAAATCAACTCAGAAATAGATAAAAATTGATATCTATGGTAGGACTTGTAGAATTCAATTATCAATGTTTAAACGCCAAATCACAACTTTGACTTGAAGATGACGAATCAAATGTACTTGTTCTTCATCTTCTTTACATGAAGATGTGAAGAATACTCATGAACAAGTTTGAATTTTAAATAACTAAGTTCCCTCAAATCAACTCATAATCATACAAAAATTCAACCACAAGTTCCTTAAAGGATGGTTATCAATTCCCACAACTTTTATCAATAAATCATACCTAAATTTGAGACCACTTCCAACCTTCTTAAAGTCATGAAGAACACTAATAACAATGGAGGTCTTCAAGCTTGAACTCCCTCCATTTCTTACTCAAACCTCTCCAATTTCGATTCCCAAACTCCCTGAACTATGATAAATGCGTTTAAATAACTTAGGAGACTAGAGAATCAAAAAATCAAGCACCATTTTGGGTGTCAAATTCCGGATTCAATATGAACAAATATGAACAAGCCAGAATTAAACCCTACTCAAATTTCCACCAAATCTCTCCAAAATTGTACCTCATCTTATTATGGGAAATAATCCCCAATATTTTGGAGCCTTAAATTCAATAAATCAAGTCTTAGTTTGAAGAACAAAAATTTGAAAATTGAAGAACTCTTAACAAGTAAAACCCAAAATCTACAACTTATTCAAATCCACTCTGATTTCCAAAAAAATTAAGATTTGAGTTCCTTATATTATGGGAATCACTTCTAATTAACATTGAACACTTCGAACACCTTAAAATTCCAATTTCCCAAAGCTTCAATGGTGGAATATACAATCAAACTGGAATTAATCCAAATTTGAGATTTATGACTCATACTAAGAGAGCGGTTCCAAGAATAAAAATCAATAAATAAAAGAAAAATTGACTACGATCATAATTTTTTTTATTTTTTATTTTTTTGATTTTTCAATTTATGATCCTAGGATTGTGATCCAACAGAATGAATTACGAGCCTAGGATCTGATACCAAATGATACTGCTCGAGATCTGATAGATCTCGATTCATATCATCGAATGAGGGGGGAAGAAATAAAATAAAATATTTGAAATTCAATTCAAAATAATAAGAATATTGACAAATTAAAGAATCCACCCCAATCCCTATAGACTACCCAAAACATAAATCAAATACCAACCAATCAAAACAAGGAGAAACCAATTCGAATCCTCAAACTAACTCAATGATAAGTTGACGAAAAAGAAGTTACGAAGAGAAATTTTGAGATACATCCACTCTTAATCACTCAACTAGGATTTCCTAAAATCTACCCAATTGGGGTTTCACCCAACCACACTAATTAGTTGTAAGAGTTCTCAAATGAACAATGTTCTTCCAATATAACAAAAAGCTAGTGTAAAAATCGAATGAACATGTATTTATACTACTCTATGTTTAATTATTACAATTAGGCCCAAAAGTGACTTAATGTGACAAATAGGTTCTCTAACTTCTGGTTCTTTTAAATTAGGTCCCCAAAGTCTTTAGAATTTTCCAAGCTATCTTCCAAACTCGAGATTGCTCTGTTTGTCCCTCATTAATGTACTATGGAGCTTGATTAGGTCCTTCAATATTGTCCATAGATTGGATCTCTTTATCTAGACCTTGAAGTGTAGGTCTAGCACAATTGGTTCTTTTCTGGGCGTTCTCACTTTGAGAATAATTTTCTCTCATATCATTAAATAACATTATTAGTCTTTAATTAAATTAAATTTTAAAAATGTAAAAAGAAAAGAAAGATAAATCCATGTTGAAATGAAAGGTAAAACAGGGGGATACAAATTTAAATTATTAACTTCCACACCAAATTTTCAAACTTTAATCAAAGCGCCCAGATCACATTTATTTTGATGGGTATTCACGGTTCAATATATATTAGTTTACTATAATTCTCTATATCATTGTCCAACGTTATACCAAACACTACTCAATAAACCTTAACAAAGTGTTTGGGTTCGCCCCCGATTATTTTTTTTTGGAAAAGTATATTCTCGCATTTCATTTCGATCAATCCTCTTTCTTTTTCAATCAAGAGAGTTTGTTTCTTTATATTTTTTTAGGTTAAATATTGGTCCATGCCTTTTTATTCAAATCAAAAAGGAATATTTACATGACTTAGGGCTAAAAGTGACCCAAGCCCAACGAACAAAATGGGAATAAAACAAAATCCAATAAATAAAAAGGAAAAATCAATTCTAAGACAAGAAAGTGAGAAAGGACCTAGAAATATCTACAAAAGATTATTGTGCACTGTTCATCTTTGTTGGATCTCCAATGGTTGGAAGCCACTTGAGATTTCAACAACCCTTTCCTTTGCAAAATGATCTAGATATAACAAAATATAGAGCTCGAATGAATTTCACATAGACATTTTAAAATTCTTACAAAGCTGATGAAATCAACCTTTGTGAAGACTTCGTCATCTGTATATCAGTATTTCAGATTCCTGCACAATGTAAGACCTTTATTCTCTCCTTTATCATACTATTATAGATATATTATGATGGATTTGCTGTCGAATTAGTTTTCTTAGCAGTCTAAGCTCAAAGGAGCCAATACCACTACAAAGGGTCCAAATCCGATAGATAAATCCTCAACCATGGCACTTATGTATAAATTTTTCATATGTGAACTCTTATACCACTATTTTCTGTAGCCAAAGTTAAGGTAAATGTATATCCCTTATATGTAACTATTGACTTAGATCAACTTATGGGTTTGCTGAATCTTATGGTAGATTGCCCTTTAAATGTTGAAAATACTATTTTTTTTATATTTTTTTATTCTTATATTCAGAAATTTGTTCTTTTCAATATTGATCATGGCTCTTTCTTGTATTATTACTTTCTAAATATTAAATTGAAGCATTTTTGTACCTAAAACTAAAAATATGACTAATGAAAAAACTGCTAAATGATTCCCTTTTCTGAAAGTGTGTTCCACCTCAATGGTGTTATCATTCACCAATTTCTTTATCCTTTTTTTCTCCATTGAAATTCCTTATGGAACCTCCCAAGCCCCATCTAAAATCTTCTTGATTGTTAGGGAATCTATCTCAAGGATGACTGGTACTAGGTTGTTATCAATACAGTATTCTAGGCCCAACCTCACTACTCTGGCTTCAGCTACAACATTGACGAATCCTTAATTCTTCTAACTTCAGAAAAGATAAAGTTTCCTTTTCATTCCTAATACAAAATACACTAGCACTAGGCTTAGGATTTCCTTTACTAGACCCATCTAAATTGCACTTATAAAAATCATTGTCTTGGAATTTCTTTCTAATTACCTTGTAAGGTATAAGAAGGGTATAATCTTCGAACATTTTCACCACATAGGATATGTGTTTGGCATTTCCTGCAACTAGGGATATCCACATGTGGCTAGCATATGCATATTGCTATTCACCTGCATAACAATGGTATGCCTTGACATCGTTTTCCTACATTTCATGATGTTCTTCTTCTTCCATATTTTTTAAATAATAAAATATGGAAATGCTTTGTGTAAAGGCTTAAAATTAGACATAGAATATATATTCCACCACTTTTAGATTGGAGTGTCAAAGTTGAATAAATAGTCCTTGTACCCTGCTACATCTATAAATATTCTCAATAATTTGTTAGACTCGAGGAAGGTAACGAAAAGATGATCAAAAGTCTCTTGAGCATTATTTTCACAACAATAACGTATTAGTTCATCTACTACTTTGATTTTCACTAGTACTCATCCTATAGGAATCCTTTTCTACCAAAGTCTCCAAAATACAAAAGACACTTTGAAAATAATTTCTTTTCCCCATAAATTCACTAGTATTCCCTGTGGTTCCTTTCTTTGTCTAAGTAGATTCAATGCACTATCAATTATGAACTTTTTTGTATGGTTGAGCAACCACCATGGTTCGTCCCATCCTCAGTCTCTTCAACCACACCAATTACTTTATGAACTTGATTACATACCTTCTCATTGAAAAACTCTTTCATTGGAGTATTTTTTTTAGCCTTCCTAAATCATGAGATGTCTCACATATACCCATGACTCATTTTGATTATGAGATACAAGTAGATAGTTGTGCTCCCAGTAGGTTTAATTATCAAATCAAATACTAGAATGACCATATCTAGGCTCCCACCAAATTTCATTATTCCACATAACATTAGACCATAAAGACTTCTTATTTTTTCTTGAAATTCCACCATAACGTTGCAAACAAGGCCTTTGAAATATCAAAAAGAGATCTGAAACGAAACCCCCTTCATCTTTGGGTAGACAAATCTTCGACCATGACACCCAATGCTTGTTCTTCTTTCCTCTTTAAATTTCCATAAGAATTTAGTAAAAACAATATAAATATCATTCACCATACATTTAAAAGGAATAATGGAGGGAAATAGGTAGATAGGAATGCTTTGTAGGGCATGATTGATCAACACGGCTTTACCTTTAAAAGACAATAATTTTTTCCATACCTATAGTTTATTTTGAACAATCTTAATAAGCTCTACAAAGTGGTGTTTCCTTTTTTTTTTCCATGAACAATTAGGAACCGTAAATACCTTAAAGAAAATTTACCCCTCTAAAATCCTATAGTAGTTCCCACTTCCTATACATTAGCTTGGGTAGTCTTTTGAGCATAAAGAAAAGACTTTCTTGATGATCCTTTGAAC
>JBDJHY010223433.1:0-11164 GCA_039654485.1 Withania somnifera | reverse complement strand
TATACATATTTATACTTTCCACATCTGTGGTTATTAGTAGTATGGAGCTATTCTCTCAAATGATTGAGGCTATTTTCTTACTATCACTATGATTTTTGTACATTGCCTACATGTTGGCTGCTGGGTTTTACTATATATAGATTTCCTACGCCAATGATACTAGGTTTTGGGATTTGTGTTTAGTTGTGTATTTTTCATGTCCTACTTATACTTCTCCTCTGCGTCTCCTACCTTTTATATTTTGGGTTCCTTATACTAGCCCACCGCTACCTTGGTTTGATTCCTCTTCAGATTGTCCATATGCTTTTAGCACCTGAGGTTATAATGATCCCCAGCCTCTGCAAGGAGCTCTATTTAGGGACTGGGGTTGAGCCAGAGCCCAAGGGTAGGAGGATCTTGTACCCGCTGATCTACCTTTACCGCAGATACAACTACCTTTGGATATTGCACTTAGGGACATGTGGTGGTGTATGAGCTCTATGTTATTTAGAGCCCCCACTCATGAGGGTCACACTTCAGCTCAGGGAGCTACACAGGGTGCCCCAACTCTTCCAGTTCATCTAGTACAAGTTCAGCCCCATCTCCTCTAGATTGGGAAATTGATTTTGCGATAGACATTCTTCCTGAGATGCAACCCATATTTATTTTGTCTTATCGGTTGGCCCCATGTGAGATGAAAGATCTCAAGAAGAAGTTAGCATATTTCTAGACAAGGGGTTGATTGGGCCCAGTGTCTCACACTGGTTAGCCCCTATATTTTTCATGCAAAAGAAGGATAGTTTTCTTTGTATGTGCATAGATTATTGGAAATTGAATAAGTTCACGATCAAGAACAAGTATCACCTCGTTGACTAACTTTAAGGTGCAGGTTTGGTTTCTAAGATAGACCATAGATCCGATCAAATTTAGGGCTAGGGATATACTAAAGACTGCCTTTCAAATTCGGTATAATTATTTTGAGTTCATAGACATGTATTTTGGGTCGACCAATGCCCCAACTACTTTCATGGATCTTATGAATAGAGTGTTCGAGCCTTATTTTTTATTTTTTCATGATCGTATTTATTGATGACATTTTAGTCTATTCCAAGATTGAGGAAGATCAATTTTCTCATTTTAAAATAGTCCTATAGACTCTTTTAGATCATCAGTTATATGCTATGTTTTCTAAGTATAATTTCTTGCTGAAATGCATAGCTTTCCTCGGCTATGATGTCTCTAGAGAGGGGTCTAGATTTATTCTCAAATGTTAGATATTGTGACGAATTGGTCTAGATTCTCCTCTCCATTTGAGTTTTGAAGTTCCTCAGGTCTAGACGGGTATTATTGTAGGTTTTTACCTGTTTTTTTATACTTTTTACTAGATTGGCCCAAAAGAAGGCCAAGACTAAATTGTCAAACAATTTGTGAAAAGATGTTCTGAGATCTAAAGGAGAGGTTGAATTATGCTCTAGTTTTGACCCTGTTAGAGGGTACTGAAGGGTTTGTGGTTTATTTCAATGCTTCGTGGGTTTGTATTAGTTATGTTCTTATACAAAATAGGAAGATTATAGCCTATTCTTCCAAGAAGCTTAAGGCTAATTGAAATAATTATCAGACTCATGATCTAGAGTTGGCAGATGTAGTCTTTGCTCTAAAAATATAGAGTCACTACATGTATGGTGGTCATGTGGATATTTTTACTGATCATTAGAGACTCTAATATATAATTAATTAGAACAATATGAATCTTTTACAAAGGATATGGGTAGTGTTTCTAAAGGATTATGACATGAGCATATTGTACCACTCTGTTACGGCCAATGTGTTGGATGATGCTCGTAGTAGAATTTATATGGGGAGTTTGTCTCATGTTTAGGAAGGAAACAAAGGAGTTTCCATAAATATGCATAGACTTGTACATTGGGTGTTAGCATGTTTGACCTTGAAAATGGTGGCATGATAGTGTTAAATGTTTCAGAATCTTCTTTGGTTGTTGAGGTAAAAGATAAGAAGGATAGTCATCCATATTTGCTCTAGTTGAAGGGTGTTAGTGGTAAATAAAATGCATAGGTTTTATCCTACGAGGGAGGTTTAGGATATAAATGGGATTTTAGTTACTCATAATTTACAACAGATGCTTATATAGATGTGATAACTAGTTGTTGGAACAACCAAGGGTATTAAGCTTTGAAAATAAACAAGTGATTACTTTCATGATAGTTGTTATGCTAATAGAATAATTTTCTTCTGCAAAAGAGCCTCCTTTAATACGTACTCCTTCTTGAATAGATGTGAACACGTTTGTAGCATATAGGATTCATATGTGAACTTATTTGAATCTTCTCTTTTTATAATAGAAGCTTCAGGAGTATCATTTATGAGTAGTACTAATGAGCTCATCAATATACAATGTCCTTCCTTAAATCATGTAAAGACTCATGCATGAGGATTTTCTTTCAAGGTTTTTATACTGAGCATATTTCTTTATAAGATATTCTTGTATTGTTGTCATCCATCGAAACTTGGAACTTTACAATCTTCCCCTTTGTGATGGGTGTCAATAATATGTTGTAGTTGTATTTTCTGTATCAACTTGGTTAGGAAATATGCTCCCCTTTTGTTCTTCATACCTGTAAATAGACTTTAAACAGGACAGGATACAAACAAACATATATTGTAAACGTTGCTCCCCTGGCTATAGGGAAATTATCAAGATGAGAATATATGGAAAGACAATAATTTTAAGTGAACATATCTTTCTCCCCATTTGGCATCAGTCGAAAAGGAAGAGAATGAATAGTTTCTAAAACATTTTAAGGATATTTAATCAATTTCTTAGTATAGAATGAATTCTCACCATATCCTTAAAACAACAATATTGGACAATAAGGATAATAACTCAATCCTCCCCTTTAGGTAGAGCATCTCTTAATAGTATATCTAATACAATAAATCTGTAAATTGGCTAATGGCATTACATTAATAAGTGTCTCATGTTTTTCATAAAGATCTACCAGTTTTGCCTGCAGTGCCTTCAGCTTTGTAAAAATTAGAGGATATGTTTGAGAAGAATACTTGATGACATGGTCATATTTTTTTAGAACTTAGATATTAACAATTTAAATATACCCCATTCTTTCGATTGCTTTAGAGTCAAAGGGTAGAATTACATCAAATTTGAGAACATTTACAATATCGATGTTTTGGTATTCAAGGATGCGAGATATAATCAATCAAACAATAAAGATCTAGAGAGTCACTAGAAACAAGAACCATCTAACTTATTATAAGTGTCAACAACCTAAATAATCTATTAACAACAAGACGTTAAATCGAGAAAATTTCCAAATATGATAGAGTTGAAAAGGACATTTCTCGGGGCAGAAGAGTGGTGGAGACAATTTTAGAGTTGAAATGGCATAAAAAACTTAGTTTATAACCATATGGATAATTCACATAAAACTAATTTTCCTCATCAAGAGTGACATTTAGAGCAGATGACTGCTCATTATTAGCAAGAATTTTGAGACTAAAGAAGTTAATCTTAAGCATTTGATCAAAGAAAGAACTATTGACAAGGATTCGTTGCCCACAGACAAGAGATTCAAATTTGGCATCCTTAGTAACACGAAGATTTAGATAGAATATTTTTTACAAGAGGTTAATATGTGTAACCTAGACATCGAACATTTTTTCCATCCTTAAAGATCCAAGATTTCATGAATGTTATATTTTATTGATGAGAGAATATTTAGATTTATTTTTATCCCAGGCAGAATGGATTTGTTTTTAAGGGTGCTAAATAGATTTTCATAAGGAGTACTCTAGAACATTATCTCAAGACTTGGAAGGTTTTTTTAATCAACTTTTTTCCTTTTGAAGGTACCAAGAACATAATCATCATCGAAGGAATATTTGAAAGAATTTGATACTTGGAGTTCGAACTTTCATACTTTTTATTCTTAGGGACCTTGATTGGAAATTTTGTGGTAGAAGATCAATGAAAATTAGGATGAATATGTGTGATTTTAAAGGGTGATATATATATGAAACGACTCATCATTTGTAGAATACCAAGAAGTGTGATCATAATTGCCGAAGTAAATAGACTCTTAAATAATAGAAGTAGTCATGCATACACGGTATTAATTAGATTTGAAGGATTCCAGTAGATTTTGGAAACAAAAATCTTTCATTAAGTCAGCTAAGTATATCTCATAAAATTAGCACTGGTCATTTAAAAGGTAATTTTCCAATACATAATATTTTTAAGAGATTCTAATCAGATCAACTTAGATAATCCTAAACATATTATGTAGTAAATAAGTCATACCTTATACCTGTTCTTACAAGATGTGATATTCCAAATAATATTGACCTTAGTTGAGTACTTTCATTTTGGGTAGTCAAATATTTTACTACCAGATAGCTATCAATTAGCATGCATTTGATCACTTCTATTATAGTCTTATTCTTAATTTTCCCTATAGAATAGTAGACAACTAAATTCTCTTGGGTACTCAAGCATTCTTCAGACCTTCATGGTTAATTTTTGTTCACTATTCTTGGCTTTCTAGATCCATTTCTTTGAGCATGAACAAAGTTTACAAGTAAAAAATTTATGTCCAACAATTCTATATTTGAAACATGAATGTCGAAGACTATTGACATTTTCTTTTCTTCAAAAAATGTATCATTTGTAGACCTATAATAAGTGTTATAGTAGATATTATCTCTTAATGAATCAAAATTTATTTATGAGTTCTTCTAGTTTTCTTTTGAACAAAATTGTCTGTTTTTGTTTGAAAGGATTTTAATAGGAAATATTTTTTAATCTTTTTATTTCATCCTTTATTTTTAGTGCTTCTTTTTTAAAAAGATATTTTTAGCAACAATATCCTTTATTTTAAAGTATAAATCTTGTTTATATTTTTTGAAGACTCTTGGAGTCATTATGAATGATTTTAGATCAATAATATCTTGATCCAGTAAGTTTCTAAAGTGACTACAGTGAAAGAAATTTAAAGATCTTACCTTGATTAGTTTCTTCCTCTTCTATGAAGCTCCTTTTTGAAGAGTTTGTTTGATCAATGTCCAAATCATCACTCCAACTTAGATCATTTCTTGTGAACTTCTCAATAAGTGATTCTTTATAATTCTCAATGTTGATATGCCTATTTCTCCCATTTGTTGACTCTGATGATCTTGTCAAGTCTTCTTTAGAAAAAATCTCTTTATTATTTTCAGTACCATTTATACTTTCTGCTTCTGTTCTTGATCTAATTTGCTATCTTTAGTTGAGACAGGGTAGATCTTCCTTTCAGCACAAGATTTATAATAGTTATGAGACTTCTTATCCTTCTAATCATCTTGAAAGATGATGTTCTTCCTTTTTTGCTTCCTCTTTCTTTCATTTAGTATATTTTGATGATTGTTTTCATCAACTTATTTGTGGAAATTTTCAAGCATCTCCCATATTTTTCATAAGGATATCTTCTCAAAGTCTTATTACTCAAGGCACAGTAAGGCAAATGTATTTCTTTAGCAATAGTTTGTGTAACATGTATGACTTTTGAAGTGGATGCTTCTCTTCCTAAGATTGTTCTATAATTATTTTCATATGTAATTTTGGCCAATATTTAATGGCATAATATGCTTCATAATGTACATATTGAATATAACTCTTAATTTTATGTTTATATTGTTCATAATATAATTTGTTGAAGCAAGGAGGCCCAGATATTGATACACCTTCTTAAAACATGTTTTCACCCATTTATCTCTTGCTATGAATCTTTGCTCACATGCTGTTAAGCAATGAATGTGAGAGATTAATCTGGTACCAATTGAAAGTGTAAGAGAGGGGGTGAATTGCAATTTTCATTTTCCTTAGTTGACTATAATGCAAATATATTCAATTCCTATTGATGTTTGACGAATAAACAATATAAGAACTGTGGGAGATGTACACCCGATATTTCTTATACTGGTTGGGGATCACAATGAGCTTAATCTAGTCCCAATAGGTTTAAAAAAGGTTCTGCTATTTTTATCTATCCTCTATTGAATGTTAATTAACTCAGTGTTACAAAATTATTGAGTCTAATTAAGAACTCAACCTTACATTGCAATGCCTATTAAATAACCTAGCCTCATACTACTGAGTTTGTTAGATTCTCAGTGAACACACAAGAACCTATTGAGTCTTTTAGGAGCTCAGCATACACAAAACCTACTGAGTCTTTTAGGATCTCAAATAATACACAAGAACCTATTGAATCAATTAGGAGCTCAGTGAATACACAAAGATCTTACTAAGTTATTTTAACTCAGTTAGATCTCAATGAATACTGTGTCTGTTAGGAGCCCAGTAAACACTCAAATTTTTCATGTTATTCCTCTCTCGAGTTTTGACCTTATTTTTTTTTGTCTACGCTGCTATACACTAAGTGATACAATGCTTATTAAAAGTAAAGGAAAGAAAATGAAGTAGATTTGAGGACTTATGAAGAGTACTTCTCCTCTTGAAGACTAGTTCCTTATATAGATGTAGGAACTAGCCGTTGGAACAACCCTACGGTACTAATCTTTTAAAATAACTAAGTGATTACTTTGAAGATAGTTCTTATAATAGCAAAGCAATTTTATTTTGAAGAAGATCCTCCTTTAATGCACACTCCTTCTTGAATAGATATGAACACATTTATATCTTAGCGAATTCAAATGATAACTCATTTTAAAGTTGAGTTAATTTACATCGAGCTTGATAAATTCCTTGGATATTTTCATTTCATTTAGTAGTACAACTAATGATCTCATCAATATAAAAAACTACCTTCTTTGAATCATGTTAAGACTTAAATATGAGGACTTTCTTTGAAGGATCTTATGTTGAGCATATTTCTTTATAAAAGATTCTTTTATTGGTGTCATCTATCAAACTTTGAACACTGACAATCTCCCTTGCTTTCATGGATGTTAATAATACATTGTAATTGTCTTTCTTGTATCAAACTTGGTCAGGCAATATGATCCCCTTGTATTTTTCATATATATAAATATACTTTTAACATGACAAGATAAAAACAAGTATGACAGGATACAATGAAGCATATACTATAAACGGTGCTTCCTCTGACTATGAGGAAATTATCAAAATAAGCATATATGGAAAGACAACCATTATTAGTGATTATATATTTCTCCCCCATTGGCATTAATAAGAAAAAGAAGAAAGTAAACACTTTTTAAAATATTTGAAGGATGTAGATTAATTTTTAAATAGACTTATTGTCACCATATTCTTAAAAAACATTAGACAATAAGGATAATAAACTCTATCCTCTACTTTAATCAAAGCATCTCCAAATAGTATATCTAATACAAGAAATCTATAGATGGACTGAAGTCATTACATGAATATGTGTCTCACATTGTTCATACAAATCTACCAATTTTTCTTGTAGTGCATCCAGCTTTGTCAAAATTAGAGAAAATGTTGAGAAGAAATCATGATGACATAGTCATCTTCTTTGGCAACCAAGGATAAACAATTTGAATTTATCACATTCTTTTGATGGATTTAGAGTTAAAGGGTAGAATTGCATCAAATTTGGGAACTAAAAATGTCAAGTCTTTGGAATTCAAGGATGTAAGAAATGATCATTCCATATGGAAGATATGAGATTCACTGGAAATAGAAATCATCTAATTAATTATAAGAGTCAACAACCTAAATCCTCTCTTAGCAAAAAGACAGTAAATCAAGAGAATTCCCAAATATGACAAAGTTGAAAAGGATTTTTCTTGAGAAAAAAGGATGGTAATAATAATTTGAGAGACGAAATGACGTTAAAAAATAAATTTAAAAACAGATGGAGAATTCCATAATGATAAAAATTATTTTTCCTCATCAAGAGTGAATTTAGATCCGACGACCACTCCTTATTAGCCAAATATTTAGACTAAAGTAGTTAATCTTAAACATTTGATCAAATAAAGTAACTATTGATAAGTATTCATTTCCCACAGACCATAGTTTCAAACTCAACATCCTTAGAAACATGATTATTTTCATAGAATATTTGACAAGAGGATAAAAGATGTAGCTAGGACATCCCATATTTTCACCCATCCTTGAAAATCAAAGATCTCGTGAATGTTACATTTTGTTGATGAGTGATGATTTATATTTATTATTCTTCCATGCGTAATCAGTTGGTTTTCAAGAGTGCTAAATAGATTTTCATATGGAGTACTCTAGAATATTATCTTAGGAGTTAAAAGGTTATTTTAGTCAACTTTCTTCTTTTAAAGGTTCTAAGAACAGAATCATCATTGAAGGAATATTTAAAGGAATTTGAAATTTCAGAGTTGGAACTTTCATACATTTCCTCTAAGGAATTTTGATTGGACATTTTGTTGTAGAATGAGTGAAAAAGAGGATGAATAAAGTAATTTTATAGGGTTATATACATATGAAATGACTTATCTTTTGTAGGATACCAAGAGGTATGATTATAACTGCCTGAGTGAATAGACACCTGGAGAATTGGAGTAGTCATGTGTACACGGTATTAATTAGATTTGATGAAACCTAAAAGATCTTGGAAACAAAAGTATTTTATTGAGTCAGCTAAGTATATCTCATAAAATTAGCACATGCAATTTAAAAGGTAATTTTCAATCACATAATAAATTTAAGAGATTGTAATCAGATCAACTTAAATAATCCTAAACATATTAAATAGTAAAAAAGTCATACGTTTGTACCTGGTCTTACCATAAGATATTCCAAATAATCATCCTTAGTTGACTACGTTTCTAGTGGGTAGTCGATTTTTTTACTGTAATAGCCCTCAAGGACATTTTGGTTATTCTTACAATCTCTAAGCGTTTAGAGCATTATTATAACTATCCCAACTCATTTATGACTAGTTGGGACCGATAGGTTGGCTCCCTAGTAGTTTTACAGTTTGAATTCCTTTATAATTATAGCTTTTTTGGCCTTACTCAGCTTATATGATCTAGAAATTCCTTTTCATTGATTTTGTTGAGTCCAAAATATCAATTACATAAAGATTCCATGTGTTGACTATTGAATCAGGCCACATTTCCATTTAGGGTGTTTTTCTGAAAATTTTCCAAAATCTGTCAGGGAAGGGTCGCGATGCCTGATTTATTGGTCAGGTGACTAACAAATCAGTCAAATGACTGATTTATAGTTGGAATATAAATTTTCCAAATGACCGATGTATCAGACAGTCGGTGGTACTTTATATATTTTTCTTCAACACGAAGCTTCTTTATTTTTTCTCAATTTTTTATGATCGTTAGAGATCTATAAATCTCTTTTGACGGTCCTTCTTCAAGATTTAATCTGCATAAACTCATTATGGTAGTTTTACGATCATTTCTACTATGTAATTCTTTATTTTCTATAGCATATAAAGTTTTTAGGGATTATATATTCAATTCCTACCGTTAGTTCGAGCCTATTTTTTCCAATCTCTACCATAGGTGCCAAAGAAAATTGAGAAGAATCCCAAAAAAGAGAATAAAAGAACATAACCCCCAACACGATAAATAGAATAAAAAAAAAATTCTCATTCATTCTTGTATTTTACTTATCAACATTACTATCTATTTTCTCGTCTAATTCAAATTCCTTATTTGGAATCTCTCTTCCTTTTTTGGAATATCTTTTTCTTTTTTTCACTAGAGTAAACTTATTCATATGAATATAATCTCGGCCTCTCCTATTCCATTATGGCATTCTCTTCTTAATCACTGGCTTTTGATAGAAAAATAGTCACACCAAAGGAAAGATAAAGGGGGAGCCTGCAGCAAGGGTCCCAATTCTAGGCTTAATGCCCCAATGAGCACAGTTAGAATAGAAGCCTTTTGGAAACTTGATAGGAATACGAGGAGAAAGATAGAGTAATTATCAATCTAAATTTTGTTATAAGATGTGACATTGGGGTGTGGTTCAACTGATATCGTATATATAACCTATTTTCTATGTGTTGGTATAAATATTTCCTTCTTCTGAGCTATTAGGGTTTACGGACCCGTGTTTAGATGAGAATTCAACCCTGCTATTGATATAGAAATAGGGTCTTGTTTTACTCTCCTTGACACATTGGTTATGTTTTTTCTATCCTCACATGATTTCGAGCTTCATATGTGATTCTTTTTATAATTGGGCATGCTTCTCGAGTTTACGATGGAATCCTAGTAGGATAAGTTCTACTTTCTTCAGACTAGGTATTGATGTAGTATATGTAATGTAAAGTGCCATCTCAGAGATGGGATTATTTGTTGGGCTCCGATATGCTTATTCTTCTATTATATGGCTTACCTAGCAAACTTGTAGCTTAACTATTCACCCTGGGGCTATATTTCCCTACCCACATATGAATGTAGTATGGTTAGGGGAGGAGTAACACTATGGTTAGGGGAGGAGTAAAACCTTTGGAGCGTATTATTTGTAATCTCACTCAAGTACTTAATGGGTCGATAAGGGGAATATACTAATGATTAAAGTTTAGTAGTTATCCCCTAATTTTAGGCTAGGTTTTGAGACAATTTAGTTAGGTTCATTACCCTGTGTTCTACTTGAGATGTTGCTTATGATTAGTGCATGTATGGCCTCTAGCCATTAGTATTCAGATGACGATTTTCTAGGTAGTTAGATCCCTATATGACAGTATTGATGTACTGGATAAGGAAGAAGAAGAGAAGGAAACTTACCCAAATTCATGTGGAATCCGAAGGGGAACATTGAGAAGATCTTCCTGGGACTTGGAATGGTGATTGGGAGAAGTATTTTTGCCCTAGAACAGAAGAAATCATGGTTTGTGGTTGAAATAAAATGAAAAGATTGCTACAGGAAATTTAAGTTTCCAGGCGAACTTCATCTCGATCGCACTGAAGGAAATTATTACTCATCGCAATAGCATGAAGGGTTACGCAATCGCGAAGAAAGATAGTATAACGTATCGCGATCGCGAAGAAGTAATTCCTAGGAAACATCTCAATCGCACCTAGGGGACTGTGATCATGTAAAAAAGGGACTTTGTTCATCGCGATCGCATTAAGGAATACGAGATCGCACTGAAGTAATAGCTGCACCAGTTGCAGATTTCAACTGCAATTTCTCAAATTTTACACCAGGGTGTTC
>JBDJHY010223423.1:0-11164 GCA_039654485.1 Withania somnifera | reverse complement strand
TAATGAAAAACCACCTAGGATTTGCACAGGAATATCTAGGCTAATTTTTATATCACGGGCATCGTATTAACTCAGACTCCAAAATTGGAAAAGAATGGGGGATGGAACTAAAGAATGGTTCAAGTCTATGGTAAAAGCCTAGAAACCCAGACCAAAAATGCTATTTAGTACAATTATCAAAGCTATATACCCAGAGATATCCCTATGGAGCCTACCTATCATCCGACGAATAATGTGTAGCAAATCCAAATATTTATCCAACTGATATCAAATGGTCTTCAATGGCTCTGAAAATCCTATAATAAAAATTTAGGGATCAATACGAGTCTAACGATGTAATTTATACGAAGTTTGGGAGTAGGCCGAAAAATTATCTCACGAGCCCCACTCACGGGAAGAAAAAACAAACTTCGCTACAGGGCCCCTAGCAACACCAGAAACTCATACTAAAAAAATGAGCATAATTTGGTAAATGGAAGGGATTTATATCATCCCGGGATAAATTTGATTAAGAAGGGAAAAGATTCATGCCTTACGAATAACACGAAGAAATTCAATGAAGGAACAATAACTACAAGGTAGAATACTCAATGAACAAGGATTAATTCATTAAACTTGGATTTAATAAAAAATCCTAAGATTTTCTTAGTTTGGTCAACAATGGAGGAAATAAAAATTATATGAAGCTAACAAGGAAGAAGACTTACCAAGAGTGAAAAAAGACGAGAGGAACCTTTAGGGACTTTTCCTATAACACTTGATGAACCTTCCACAAGGAATCACCACAGAAACTGAGTGAAATGATGGAAATAAGATTTGTGAACGGAAGGATGGAAATTGGGGTCTCTGGGGAAGGGTTGCTGGGCAACCAAAGTATCCCAGGACTTCCATCGCTGGGGAAGCCTCAGCCAATTGGGGGGATTATCTCAGGAGCAAAAATTTGGATACTGAGGAGAAGGTTGTAGGGGCGACATCTAAGCTGCTGTGTCGACCAGGTGTGACCCTACCCCTCGTTGGGGTGGTTTGTGACTGAAACTTCACAACAGGTGTAAATCATGAACTCCGAGGTCTAGAATATGCATTTCGAGTCCAATTACAATAAACCAAGTGTGTGAACAATATGGAAATGACACTTCATACTCGACAGAATCAACAAAAAGACTAACCGAGGTCGTTTAAGCAATATGACCCCTAAAACCAAGAAAAATCAAATTTGCACTAATCTACCAAGGTACTCAAAATGACACCAGGCTCTCCAAGAAATACACCAATACTTTTACTAGCCTAAATTTATCATTTCAGAGCTGATGGAAGTATAAGAATTCCATTCTAACACTCCGAATACCAAAAGATGACCCAAGCTCCAATTAGGCCTTAAAAGAAATGGAAAAACATCAAATAACAGAAACTCAAAATGAAATCTCAAAATATGAGCTTAAGGTCCATCTAGACTTTGCTTGACATTCTGAAGCTAAAGAAACTGCTGGAATTTAATTCTGAGCTTGTCTTAAATGAAAGTTGATTTTAGTCAATGAGCACTTAGTTTCAGGCTCTAAAATAGGCAATCTGAAATAAATATCAACTGAGCCGCCAGGAATCTGACAACAGGTCCTAGCAAGTCATAAATGATTTGATGTAGCTATTGGAAAGTTCTAGAATGTCAAACATCGCGTAATTCTCATAAATGACCATGAGCATTATTACATCTCAGAAGCAAGGAAAGACTACTAAAAAAGTAGACAACCCGCCTGGTACCAGATGTGCCACCTATCCCTCTGCCTAGTCTGCCTCTAAAAACTGGACAGGTCTCCTATTTGGCCGTTCTAGCTTCAAGGAGCCTCCCTCCCTTTTGTCCTAGAGGATTGGACTGGTTTGGGGAAAGGGCCACATAATTAAGGAGCATTTAGTCTTGTTTTACTTCTTTGGGGGCTAATAATGTGTTTAACTTAAGCCATAGTCTATATATACTAAGTCCTAGAGTTTTCTTCCGTTCATTGTTGTTGACGAATATTTTAATTCTCCTTTGGTGAGGATGAGAGCTTGATTCAATCTACTGTTGACTTGGGTTTGATAAGTGAGGTTTCTTTGGATATCAACCCCTAGAGATCCACTTGATAGGTTGGGTGTTTGAAGACATTGTGAATAAATGTATTGTTCTTATAATTAATATTCTTAATCGTGTTCCTTTTTATGTCTAATCTTATAGATTGGGCATTTACTTGGTAATTTAATGGAAAGTCACACTATTTAGTGTTTGGTTGTCCATTGTTACTCATTATTATGTTTAATCTTATATCTATCATCTATTTACTTTTGATGTATTTTTCTTACGTACCTGTGTTCATATCAAACGTAAAGAAAAATAAGACATAGAAACAGGTTTTGGGAGGCGAAAGATATGAAAAGATGTAGTTGAGGGAAAAGAGAAACGGCGACAGAGGGAGGAAGTGAGTGTTGGGGTGGGAGAGAAGTTAGAAGAGGAATAAAAATATTTTTTGAATATTTAAATTTTTAGTTGATAATTTTCATTCTATTTATTTTAAATATACAGTTCTGGTTTATATTTTTTGGAAGTTATATTATCCATTTGAGAAATTTATTTGTATTTTTAAATATATAAGAGATGATATACGAAAATACTTTAAATAATAAGATATAGAGAAGATGAAGTACATTGTGTATGGGCATAATAACATAACACAAATTACTTATAACAAATTAATAATAATAAAAAGGATTTTTTTTAAAGGAAAAAGATGATAACATGAAAGTTGCAACGGGAAAACGCTGAAAATCAACTAGCAAGAGAACAATAACACAATAAAGTACATGCATTGCACGTTTTATGTATATTAATGTATAAAAAAAGTAATAAGAATAAATTAACAGGCAATAATTTAACCAAACGAACACGCGTAAAATAATAATTACATATTAAGAACTTACGTATTCTCTACTTGGGCCTTTTCAACATATCACTTAATTTTTAGCAAACAACCTGCCATTGAATCTTGACACTCACTACCTAGAGTGGAAACAAAGAAATAAAATATTAGCTGAAAGTTAATATACACAACATATAAGAAAATTAACATAAAAAATCAAAATAGGTTTACATTATTATTATTATTATTATTAGTATTATTATTATTAAATTCAGTTATATCTCCGAGTCAAGCTTCTCATACTATTACAAATCATGAGTATTCTCATATTTCTCAAATTCCTGATGGACAAATTTGTATTCAATTTGAAGACAATAAATCTTTGATGCCTTATAGACGTTGTTTTAATGGTAGTAGAAGACTTAGTTCTTCCTCGTCTCAATATTTTATTGCTCTAGTTGAACCGATTTATGATCCGGTTAGGCATAACAGTGCATCTTTGCATACTATTTCTGATATTGATAAACATGTTGATAAATTAAAAATTGACAAAGATAATATCGTGCAAGATGATCAATCTGAAGATAGGGACATTCCCTCGACATCCGAAATGAATTTTATTCTAAATGATTTTAATGATTCCCTAAAAAATTGATTTTAGTCCAGGATCCCTGGCAAGAAAACATATTCAAAGTCAATTTTTAGTGATAAATGGAACCGATTTAGAACTTGGTTTTTTGACACTTAAGTGCAAAAGATAAAAATAATATTTTGACAAGGATTTTATGAAATTGTGCATTATATAATCAAATTATGTATTTTTTTCCATGGTTTATAAACATGATCGTAGGCAGTTTTTCCTGTCGAAAAGTCACTTAACTTGTACTAATTAGCTTTGTTTTGAGGATAATTGTATAGTATGTGATGGTTTTGTAGTTATTATGTTAAAATGCTACTAACCAATGTGATTAGTAGCTTTTGCAGGATTATATGGAAATACGGAAGAAAAGTAGTGAAACTAGAAGGCTAGCCAAGAAGTGCAGAATCAATTCCAGGAAAAATACACTGATCACGATAGTTTGAAGCCCCCTTTCTCTAAATAGAAAAAAATGCATTTACAAGACAAAAAAGACTTTTTCAAATCATGACCCAGTTTGGCGTACAATGGCTTGATTTATTTTAATTAGGCATATTAAGGGCAATTGGGTCTTTTCACCAGGATGTCCAGAAACCCTTAAGAGATTTTTTAGAGGAATAATTTGGTATTGAATTATTATTCTTCTTGTGGGAGGAGAGAAGAGGCTATCATAAGTGGAGAAGGGAAACCATGAAGAAAACATCACTATTGCACCTAGGGTGAAGACTATTCATGCAATTTACGTACGGTATTTGTCAACTATGAACTCCATATTTTTTATGTATTGTATGGGCTAAAAACCCTAATTATAGGGCTTGTGGTTCACACACCATGTATGGATGATAATTAATGTAACATTTTGTTTCCGGTTAATCGATTTTTCTTCTATTTTGTTATAATTGAGTTTCTAATTGTTGGCCGCTTTTAGAATCGATTCTTCGGCTTGCTAGGTTATTGAATCCAATATGTGTGAGTGAACGGGAATATAAGGAGTGTGTTTATGTTGCTAACCTTAATTAGAGAGTAGTAATATAACTAGCTAACTAAGACATGATCATGTACTTAGTTGCTTCGCTTGGGTAATTTAGGAAAGATAGCTTAATGTTGTTATCAAAAGCTAACAACACTCTAATTCGGCATAGTTGTTACTTGATTAATTAGGTGGCTAACGGAAAATCAATACTTATTTATAATATCAACCTCTAACTCAACAATTGACGGAACAAAGAGTTCACATTAATTGAAGTTCGTACGTGTGTGTGTAATGCCATTGCCCTAGAATCGTCGTAATCTTGATTTATATCACTTATATCTTCATATATTTATTTTCATCTTATATGAATTTTAGTTATACATTAGTTAATACCTTATCTTGAATTCTCAATTTGCACTTTAAGTTAAGTCCTCACACAACTTAAGTTAAGTCCTCACATAGCTTACTTAGTTGAACTAATTAATAATTTACAAGTCCTTGTGGGTTCGACATCCGGCTCGCAAAAGCCGCTATATTACTTGTACGATCATGTACACTTGTGTGTGTGTTTGTACGAAACAATTATAAATACATTAGAAATAATAAAACAAATAACAACGGAAGCATAAAGTAAACAGAGTCTAGGATCGGCCAAAGGCCACCAACAAGAGCTCATCTCGTAACACTCGTAGCATAACAGCTAAAATAGTTCCCATGGTCTTTGGCCTCCAAAAAGTGGGCCAAGACCTGGGCATGCAACCCTTCACCCTCTATGCCCTCTCACGGGCCCCTGGAATCAATCAAGAATATCAATCAAAAATAAGCCTAAGGTGATATCGAATCAAAAGGTAAAACTAGGTCTAATGTAAATAAGAAAACGGCATTTGCACAATTAAAGAATAGAGGAAATAATAAGAATTACCTGAAAAACTAAGCTCTATGAACTCCCACAATCACCCATGCACCTCCTTACAACTCCCATGACTTAGAACACTCAAAACCCAGCTCACACCCTCAAGAAGAAACTAAATACTTGAAACTCAAATGTTGGTAATGAAAGGGGTGAAGCTCTATTAATAGAGGGTAGGGGGCTGCTGGGGTGCCCTTTTTGATGTAGGCGCGATCCTGCTGAGGCGGCTACCTGGGTGCTGGGGAAAACCTTTCCAGGATGGCCCCTGGGAGTGGGTACGACCTCGCCCGTGCGACCTTTGGGCTGCTGGAGCGGTCTGTGAACTGCAACAACCTTTTAAAAAATGGGGAAACTCCGAGGGGTCTAAAACGAGCATTCGGGGTCCAATTCTATCAAAATAAAAGTGCATTAATGGTGGAAAAAACACCACGGACTCAATAAAAATGACGAAACAACCATCCAAGGATGTTTAAAGAGCCTAACCAAGGACTTCCACAAACCTACTCAAAATAATCCTGAGCACCCCGAAAAGTAAACCAATGGATCAAATAGTCCAAAAGCGACATTTTTGAGTGAAAGGAATCAATGAAATCCCGATCTGATGCTATGATTATTAGAATACTACCCATGCTCAAAATTAGATTCGGTTGGGCTGAATTTCTACAAAACAACCCAAACTCAAAACTAAAAGCCTAGGAAATAAAATTAAGGTACATATAGACCAAAGTTGGTATTTCTGAGAAAATGGAACTGTCAGATTTCTATTTCAAGCACATTTACTACTATTTCACTCTCAAGTTCAAAGGAAACTGATATAGCAAGAAAACAAGCCACTAGAGCACCGAGCTACTGGTCCCAGAAAGTTATAAATGACCTAGGGTAACTACCAAATAAATCTAAGCATAGGAAAAAAATGAAATGCAAGGAAATGACTGAGCAGGTCATTACATCATCCACCACTAAAAATGGCTTTTTTCCTCAAAAGTCAAGAAAGGAGTAGTACCTGAAGGCTCAAATAGATGTAGGTATTGTGCCCACATATCACACTCTCTCCTAGGTAGCCTCTTCAACTGGTTGATGTGCCCAACAAACCTTCACTACTAGGATCTCCATGGACCTGAGTTGCCTCACATCTCTGTCTATAATAGCCTTAGGCTCCTTAATATAAGTCAAGGTGTCATCAATACGCACCTCATCTCAACGAAAGACATAAGATGGGTCCTGTACATAGCAGTGGAGCATTGACACATGAAAAACTGGATGAACTGCAGCTAACTCAAGTGGTAAGGAAAGTATATGGCGACCTTTCCAACTCATTGTAAGATCTCGTATGGCCCAATGAACCAGGGGATAAACTTTCCTAGCCTATCAAACCTCATAATGCCCTTTATAGGCGTGACTCTAAGGAAAACCAAGTCATTGATGCTGAACTCAAGGGGCTAAAGTTTATGATCTGTGTAGGACTTTTGCCTACTCTGGACTACCTATAACTGATCCTAAATAAGTCTGAACTAGTATGTAGAATCGTGGAGCCAATTGGAGCTCTAAAGTTGACCCTCGCTGCCACTAAACCAACCAATGGGCAATATGTAATGCCTTCCATAAAAAGCCTAAAATGGAGCCATCTGGATACTAGAATGGTATCTGTTATTATAAGAAATTCTACCAAAGCCAAGTGCCTATCCCAACTACCTCCAAAATAAAAAACACAAGCACGAAACAAGTCCTGAAGTACCTGAATGGTCCTCTCGGACTACCCATCTATCTGTGGGTTAAATGCTATACCAAAGTCAACCTTTGTACTGAACTCTCTCTAAATCGACCTCCAAAACTGTTGGCTCCCAAGAACATGCACAAGTGTACGCAGTCTAACAAGTAACATAGTGGCTTTTGGGAGCCGAATGTCGAACCTACAGGGACTTGGAATTATGAATTAGTTTCGCTAATTGATTCGTATAAGGACTTCATATCTATTGCAATTGGATAGAACAAGATAAGAATTCTAATATTTATATAAGTCTAAATTAACTCAGGGGAAAGAAGTGAGACCTGGGGAAAAACAATCAAGCAAGATCAATATGAGTATCTATTCCAAGGCTATGGCATTACACATTAGACACATATATAAACTCGACTTTAATAATGACACTTGTTCTGTTGATGTTGATTTAGGGGGTGAAGTTATGACTAGGGATTGATAGTCCTCTAGTCATCAATTACTTATGCAACAACTACTCCAATTGGCAAGCGTTGTTTAACTCTCAAAAAGGCATTTTCTCTTTCTTCCCTATTTAAACCAAGTAAAGCACTAAGTACATGATTATGTCTTAGTCACTAGTTGTGTTTTTAATCTTGCATTAAGGTCACCAACATAAGCATAATCCTACTACCCCCTATCACTCACAAGATTATTGGATTCAATAAACCTAGCAAGCCTAAAGTTGATTCTAATAGCGGTCAATAATTAAAAATGCAGTTATAATAGAGTAGAAGAACAATCAATTATCTAAAACACATACTTTATATCAAATCATATCCATACATGGTGTGCAAACCATAAACCCCAGAACAAGGGTGTTTATCTAATACAACACATATTCAATTCCAAAAATATAATTATAAAATACCATACAAGAATTGAATAAGAAGATTCACCCTACGTTGCTTGTATATGTCTCTTGACTTGTGGTGTTTTTCCTAAAGTGCTACACCTTTCTCCCCAATATGATAGCCAAATCTTCTTGATAAGAATAATAATGATCCCTAAAACTGCCTCAAAAAGCCTCTTAAGGCTTACATGGATCCTTGGGTGAAAAGACAAAGTTTCCCCTATTAAAGCAATTTAGAAAAGGACTTCTGTCGCTACCAAAACAAAGGGGATCATGATAGTGATCATGTCGTGATTCCTATTATGATGGACCCTTCATCACGACGTGATCACTATCGTGATGAGGGTCAGTTTTCTACACTCTGGCCTGCTTGTGCTGGTTTGCTTCCCTGCTTTCTTTTATACTCTAAGTTCTCAATAATGTTGTAAACATGCTAATCACATTGGTTGGTGGTGCTGACACACAATAACTACCAAAACATCCACAAGTCATGAAAATATCCTTAAAAAAGCAAAATTATCAGAATTAGGTGGTTCTATGGCAGGTAAAACTGCCTAAGATTACCCCCTCCCTTTCTTAAACCTTTGTTCATCCTTAAAAAACCTACTACAGACCCAATTACAACTCACAGAGACAGTGATCATAAACACAATATTACTATAACTAAGCCCTTATGATGGAATTTAAGATCACATCGTCAACTCATAAAGCATGCTTAATAAAGAAAAACCCTAGAAACAACACACACATCAACAAAATCTCAGCACACATTAGGTTCGGAGGCCAACTTGCTTCTTAAATGAGACATAACAATCATGCATACCCTACTCTCCAAATGTTCCCTTATAGAAGAATAGTCCATGCTTACGTAAATTCAATGAATCTACTTTAATGATTAGGAGCTCGTAAGCTCAACTCTCACACTCACAAAGACTCACATACATGCAACAAAGTACCATATGCTTGGCCATTATGTACATCTCCACTAATTAAGCATGTCTGAACAGAATCAAAAGCTTTAATGGGTTATAATGTTCGCTAAGGGACAGGTAGGAAAATTATATGTAGTGACTTATGGTTCCCTAGCACTTTTCACTCTTTTGCTGCATTACCCATTTTTGTTTGTTTAAATCTTCTTAGCCCTCACGTTGCTATGCACCTAACAGCTCTCATCTTACCAAGAATAGATTTTTACTTCTTTTCTTTTTCAATGCCATTAATTTTCAATTTTTCTTCCCTTTTCTTTTCACAACACATTCTTTCAAAGAGGACCTTTTCAAAATAACCATTTATATTGGTCCACTTTTGACACTTGACCATCCATTGCTTTTAGATTCAACAATTCAAATTAGTTATGCTACAGTGCTAAAGGAAGCAGGGTGCAAAACTAAGGATTCAATAAACGGGATTAAGTCAAAGATCTGCTACCAAAGAATAGGCTATAGGCTCAAAAGGGCTACTAGTGATATAATATCGGCTAAAAATCACAAAACATAATAAAGAAGGCCTATCTCATTTTTTATTCAGAACACTGCTTTTATTTTTCCTCAATAACATGTAGGGAAAGTTCTTGACTTATGATGCAACACATGCATTATGTAAGAATCCTCACCTCATATTGGACATTGGTTCATCAAGTATTACACAAAAGCTATATCCCAACCAAGCACAAATTGAATGACACTTCATTATTAATTCCCATTAACACATGTGCTAAGAGTTATACTATGTGTATTACTAACCACAAAACCTGTGTATTCCACACATTTGTTTTTCCCTATTTAGGACACTCACTACGACATTAAGTATTTACATTCACTGCAGGTTTACACCTAAACTAGTCCTATCGAAGACAAATCTCCCTTAAGACGGTCGTCATCCATCCATCGTTAGGAAAATTACACTATTCTATGACAAAAATGAAAGTAAAACACTAAACTTATATCAAAATTACCTAATCTGAGTTTAAGGGGATTGTCCTTAGGAAAGAACCGACAAGAAAAACTAAGGAACACCTAAAAAAACAACAAACTATGAATTACACTTACATTACTACAATAATTTATAATTGCAATCTTCTTAAATTAAATTACATTACCAAAACAGAAAGTACATCAATAAAAAAAAACTAAAAGAAACAAACAAATGTATAACAATAATGCAGGATGAAAACACTTAATAGTACAAAGAATTAGAGATGCTCACCCTCCCCCATACTTAAAATCAAGCACTGTCCCCAGTACGCAAAAGAAAAGCAAAAGAAGGGTGAAGAACTCCCTGATCAATCATCCATGCCAGCTTCAGTAGCACCATCGGCCTCCTCATCGGTGCTCTCCACATCATTATTTGAGTCCCCAAAATCATTATCATGTTCTGTAGGAACATCATCGGCTCTACAAATGGAGGCCCAATCTAGCACATTATTCATGTATTCTCATTCAGTAGGTACTATGTGTGGAGAGCCTCGATCTCAGCATCTGTGGTCGGCCGACCACCAATCTGAAGCTGCAACATGGTGGAGCCATACATAAATCCATGATAGTTCTCATACATAGTATTCCTCTCCTATGGAGTGAGTCTTTGGCCACCTTTCATCTCTTTGACCCCCCTACTAGAGGTCACATCTACCGGCCTGGCTGCCAGCAGGTGGATTATATTAGTCCTGTCCTCTTCGATGCCCTGCCTTTTTAAAAATCCCCTCACTAGTCCCCCAAAGCTATAGCACCATCAGCTAATACATTGGGCCTTGTGTATTGCTGACAGTATATTCCCCCATCGTTAAGCTCTATGCCAGTCATTAAAGCACAAACTACGCAAATCTGCATACGGAGGATGGTGGTATAGTAGTTGAGGGGCAACAAGCAGTAGTTGACAATCTTCAACCAACACTGTGCCTTCTTGTTGAGGTGTGAGAAAGAGAACTGTATGGCATCCCCTGGCACCTCAAATCCATCGGGCTTGAGATGTGGGCCCACAGAAGGTGTACCGAATGTGTTGATAAGGAGGGTGATGCCATAAGTGGCAGAACAACATCATATCAGCTTCATCGTTCATGACCAAAAGGTTATTAATTACTGCAGCAGTCCACCACACAGTGTGCCATTGCACCACTATCTCATTGGACTAGCGTGAGTTCCAATTGGCATAGAA
>JBDJHY010223414.1:0-11164 GCA_039654485.1 Withania somnifera | reverse complement strand
GTTCACTATATTCTTTATGTTCATCCTCGTGTGATATGCTGATGATCAAAAACATGTTATATAAGCTTTCACATGAATTCCTATGGTTATATCACAGTACTCAAATTATTCACATGTCAAGGCATGAATTCATCTGTTAGTCTAGTTTCTTCTGAATGTTTTACCTCCATGGTTATGTTCTTCTGATTGGGTGAATTCCCTCATGGTTATATGATAGTACTCAGTGTACTTTCATTTCTTAAGAATGCCTTATAGGTCTTATACAATATTTCAAGTATTAACTAAAATTATGCATAAAAGTTTAAATTTCAGGCTATTATATAGCATCCCCAGCATATTTTGATCTTTGATCACAGTCTTGGATAAATGTCTATTTCTAGGATTAAATAAAACACTAATTAGTATTCAAGATAAAATTGATCACAGACTAAGATGAATTCAGTATAAAGTATAGGATTAAATAAAGCATTATTTTGCTGATCCGGTACATATTTCATGTCTAGTGTGAACCCCATATATCACTGCTAGCATGAACAGTTCAGTATAATACATGCATTATTATGTCAATTTTAGAAATAGTATCTAGCGGCAAGTTTGATTGAGTTACTCACCCTTAACTAGGGTTAACCTCATATCTTAGAACTACATTGTCGTCATAGATTTTAAATCTAATTAGGCTCAGTTTAATGGATCCACATAGTAATTATTTTTTACCTTTGGCTGGGTCCAGAATGCCCTCTAAGTGGAGACATTAGTTGGATTTATGTTGCTCGAATAATGGAATTGATTATGAGTATATCCTACCTATGTTCAACTATGTTTAGATTTCAGTTGTAGCTGTCATTTACAGTATTTAGCTTACATATTCAATTTTCAGTATGGTTTATGGATACAAATTTCGATACGTAACTTACCAACATTTCATTTATACAAT
Source organism: Withania somnifera (assembly GCA_039654485.1). Taxonomy (NCBI): domain Eukaryota; kingdom Viridiplantae; phylum Streptophyta; class Magnoliopsida; order Solanales; family Solanaceae; genus Withania; species Withania somnifera. Next base: position 10,230 of record JBDJHY010223414.1, on the reverse strand, counting down.
TCAATCAAGTATTTCAAATGCTATCAACTCTTCAGTTTACTTCATAACGTGTTTAAGCAATTGCATCTCACTTATGATTTCAATCTAACATGTGATTTTACATCAGCCTATTAGTTTATCTTATTTACTTCAGTCCAGTATTTGTAGATATACTTGTATATTCAGAATATTCCATGTGCCTGCCTACATAAGTATTTCAAGTACTTGTAGATTCAGAATGTTTATCTAACATATTTAGTTGTCAGTATGGTTTATGGATACAAATTTCGATACATCACTTACCAACATTTCATTTATACAGTTCAAAGGCTATCAACTCTTCATTTTACTTCATAACGTGTTTAAGTAATTGCATCTCACTTGTGATTTCATTCTAGTTTTGATTTTACATCAGCCTATTAGTTTATCTCATTTACTTCAGTTCAGTATTTGTACATATACTTGTACATTCAGAATATTGCATGTGCCAGCCTACATACTCAGTACATTCCATAAGTACCAACACATACATTTTTCTTATATTCACAATGTAGACTCAGGCCATCCATCTAGCCTTAGGTTATTTTGGATCTTTATTCACATTTTAATAGTGGTGAGTCCTCGTAGATTTAAGGATAGATATATAGTTAGTCAGACTCCAGAACTACTGATGCATATTATTTTTCTACACTCACAATGTAGATGCAAGCCATCCATCCAGTGCACAGGATTAGCTTGGATCTTTATTCAACTTTTAGACAGTGGTGAGTCCTCATATCTTCGGGTAAAGAGCATAGTTAGATCAGACTCCAGATCTTCCTGCAGTTTATATTGGTTTTCAATATTTTTGAAAATCTAGAGATTTGTACTAGACATTCTTTATTCTTATATAGAATAGGCTTTACTGATACAATATTTAGTATTCAACTTGGTCCATTCGTGGTTCTTAATACCTTGTCCCATCTAGGGCATAGACTCTGGGTGTGACAAAATTTTATAGCATAAATAGATAATAAAAGAATTTTGTGACTAATAAATAAATTACTTAAAGAATAGATACAACTGTATGACTGATTGTCTATGAAGCCTCTACTAATACTAATGAGTTGTTGAGACAAGGCCCCAGGCTAACTTTAAATAATTGAAAAGAACTAAATAGACTGAGAACTCTAAATACATTATCCTTGAAGAATGAGGCTTACCAACAATAGACTAAAACCTGTTATAGATGCATATGCAAGATAACCACGAACTAAAGTAAGGGTGATTGAACTTACATCATAAAATAATTCAACGCTAAATAAAATAGAGTATGGATCGGCACTATATAATTTACTCAGTATGTGAGATATGTGATAACTTTCAAACATATATGAATATATATAAATAGGGCATGTTGGAAATATTAGTATGAGAGTATTTAAACATGTATAAACTATGATTGTCAACGTAAATCTATTACTGAGCTGTAAACTAGAACATATCTGAACTGTAATACTGAGAAATCATAAATTCTTTAAACATGTAAAAGTAAGTACTATGGGATAAAAACTACTAGTTATATACATAAAAACTAATTGTGGTAAATTAAGAGTTTTAATGTAAAACATGTAAAGTCATATAGAAAATATTCTGAACTAAAGGAGTAAAATAAACGGAAAGTATCATAGTAATTATGAAAACTGAGATGTTATGACTCACAGTTAACTGAATCTATACATAAAAATTTGATATCATAATAATAATAATAAAAGTAGTCATATTTATTGTGAAACTGGTGAGTCATACAACATGCTTAATCATACTATAAATTGAAAGCGTAACAAGATAGGAGATTTTCTTAATTGACATAAACCATATGAAGAACATGAATACAAACATCTGGCCCACATTAGGGAGGGCTTCTCTATGCCTTTCCATCAGTGTAGAACCTAATAATAAGGTGGATTTTCTAAACTAAAGCCATGTGGGATTGGGTTATGACCTAGCTGGTGGTCATTGACCCTATTTTGTGGTGACACATAGTTTTGGGACATAGGTATGACCTAATTGAGAGTGAATGACCCATATCTTTTTGATACTTAATACTACTTCTAAAACTCAACACATTTTCTCATATTGTACAGAAAATGGTCATGATCATTGATGATATATTTGGTGCCATATAAATCACGTATAAAAGTATATGGACTAGTAAATAATATGTTTAATTGAATTTACTGGGATTGTACTAGTCATGTATAAAATAGTTTGAGTTTATGATCAAAAGATCAAACTAAAATCATACTTATGTTAAAATAACATGTAAACTGTAAATTCAATGCATATTGTACTTTAAATAGTAAAATAACTAATAATCATAGAATTTATGCATAAACTGATGATTATCCAAAATATGAAATCAAAACCATGATAAAACTTGAATAATTAATACTCATATAATTTTGATGAATAGCCAAACCATAGAAAAATTAAATTCATATCAAAAGCATACTTTGGTAAATACCCTAGATCATGGAAATCAGGAACTGTAACTTAGGAACTTTAAATTTAGGCATGAAGGTGAAAACAAACCTGATCATGAAGCTTTTGGATTAAGAACTTATGTGGATACTTGAATTTTCTTGAGCCTGAGGAAGAATCATAGTTTTCTAGGAAAAAAGTTTTGAGCTTGGAATATTGGAGCTTGAACTTGAAAAACAAATTCCTTTATGTAGTTCTTAGAGTGGAGGAACTATTGGGTGAAAATCTTTTCTTCGTTGCTTGAATGTATGACTTGAGATTTAGGGTTCTTAAGAGGAGAAAATGAATCCTAGATGAGGTAAAGAGAATTCTCGAGACTTGAAAATTTAGATCAGTGTTATAAGTAGAAAAACTAAATGATTATATGAAATAATCCCTCAAAATACACTAAAATAGAATAGTATGGTAATAAAAAGCTTGAAAAAAAGATCAAAATAACCTTTACCAATCGTGAGTAAGTTACTGGAAAAAATATATAGGTCATGGTATTGACTTCACAGTTCATACAATCAATTGTATGGTTCGTACAATGGGTCATAGTTCTTGACGTCCTGATATTGATTCACTAAAATGGTCATAGATTTTTACTCCAAACTTGAAATGATTAATAATTTATTGCACAAAAACTAATATTCTAAGAGATATAATCAGTTAAAGTTGACTCTTGTAGGCACTTATGTGAAACACTTGATCGGTAGAAAGCATTTCAACTTAACTTTATTCTAGGGGTTAATTAGATCCTTAAAAGACATAGTTTGATGTTATAAAGGGTGGGAATTGACTAGAGTGAATTTATTTAAAAGTCCAATTTTTTTTCTAAAGGTTCCATGATCCCACTTTAGGAGGCCTGGAACTGATTTCACAGCTAATAAAACTGATTCACGAACCTTGACTTGAATAGTTACTTTGTTGGTTTAATTTCATGGACGTATAGTATGGATCATGAAGTTGGTTTCATGCTTCATAGAACTGATTGATGCAATCAAAGATCAAACTTTTGACACACATGAGGAGTTATACGAATAAGGAGTACGACCCATAAAACTAATACTACAATCCATAAAATATCTCCTACAGTTGTCTATGATATTTATCTAAAGAATTTCTGAGTTAATCTTGAGTACTAAATAGATGTCTGGCTCTAAGAAGGAATTATATGTGGGATCTTACAATATCCCCCTTGGAATCATTCTTCCTCAAATGAAGACTGAAATTGAGATAAATGAGTATAAATTGATAAAAATAAATACTAAACTTATATTACATGAATACAGAGCTGGGCATGAACATTAATTTGACTAAACTTAATATAAAAATGACTTAACATACTTTGTATGAATGCATACATGGAATCATGAAAGAGTGACATGAAAGCATGAAACATGAAAAAAATAGATATGGATGGGAAATAGCTACCTTATGTTGAACTGGTGCTTGGAGGAAACAAATGAGGTACCTTCGCCATTATATTTGGTTTTGAAGGATATAGTTGGGCAGAAAAGATTTAAGCTATTAATCATCGAACTTATTTTAAAACTGAGTATCTATCATGGTTGGGAATGATTTATCTTGGGAGTAAAGAACCAACTGAATTACCTATAAAACTAATTTACATAAGGAAGCACATGGAATGGGCATATCTACGAAACTTAAGGGAGTAAGACAAGAAAGAAATAGGGGAAATTATTGGATCTATTTATCTAATTTATGAGCTGACTTGTTGAGCTATAAGGAACTGATTCATACTAAGATTTTTAACTAAATTGAAACATTTATGACACTAATGTAGACATAGAGCTTCAGAGTAATAAGTAGTGGGATAAAATATCTTAGAGTCAATTGAGAGAGGAATATTTGTTTCCGTAGGATCTCATTATCACAAGTCCTAATAACAACATTCAGGGAATAAAATTGCCGCATAATTTGAGTAAGACATTAGGATGAAATTTTTTAGCATGGTCTAATTATCCCGGTCTGCTAATATAGGTTGGTGAAATAGCGATGGTATAAACATATGCATGAGGCACCGTCAACTGAAACTATATAACATGAAATATAAACATCTAGGGTAGGAAGCATGAGCATGACTATTATTCCTCCATCAATGCAATTGCTAACTCTAAAGCTCGACAATACTTCCCAAACATGATCTTTCTCACAAAGCACTATACTTCACTAACTTCAACTTCTATTAAGGGTATACGAGGAGCTATCCCTATCAAAAATACATTTCTTCTTTCTTCTTACCATATAAACCTAAAATTCTTAACAAGGAGTTACTAATACCCTTTGTTCTCATCCACAATTATATTAACAAACAATTTTACACCTACTCTTTAGATGCCACCAACACCACAATAATAACATAAGGACGACCACTAATAGCTTGAAAATGAGGACCTAGAGCAATAAATATTAATGCATATAACTTTGACATATAAGGGGCCGAAGGAATAAAGTATCATAGGCACGAACCTATCCAAGATATATGATATAAGGACATAAATGAAATTATGTGATTTCACTAGTCCTTAGGGGTGTATCATGAGTTCATTGAACTAAATAAGAAATTAGGTATGCATGAGTCATGAGATGTACTACATGAGGCTAGAATTCATAACTTTATGGATAACATTGAGGTTCTTGTGCTAAAACTTTTTCTTCTTATTAAATAAACTGAGCATGCACGTGATACGTATGAAGTGCATAAGTATGAGTCATGGGCATAATTCTCATATTCAATACAAGAGTAATGCACAATCATGTGAGTTAAGTCTGAGGAATGTATGAGCGTAATAATTGATTTTTGTATCATAATAACTCCTTTCTAGAACTCATTATGATCAAATTTGAAGACCTGATTTGGTTCTTCACTCTATCATACCCCCCTTAGATCAAGGTCGACATTCTAAGTCTATGGACCTATATCTTATTCCAAACAGGTCTAATTTTGCCTCATTGTACCTGGTCAGTATCACTAATCATAAGAATGCTAACATCTCTCACTTGAGAATTGCACCTGTAAATGCTAAAACTCTTCCTCAAGTTCTCTCTTGGTTTCTTATTTCTAGAATATATATCTTAACTTTCTCTTCCATCTAAGTTCATCATTCCATAACCTATACACCTATTGGTGTACATAACCACTTTATTTAACACTAAAAAATCTAGTCTTCTTTTCTTCGTCTACTAAATCACACCTCTAAATTTATACCCATCCAAGTAAGAAAAACTAACAACTATTCTAAGAGACTTTAATATCAACTATCTATAACCTCTTCAATGTAACTTTTAAGAACACCATGTAAATACATAACTAGAACTCTTCACACTTAGCAAACTGATAACGCTCAAGTGTACCTATAAAAAAACACATGCGATCATTGTTAATATATTTATCTAACTAAGAGTCGGGATCGAATTCACGAGGAATAATTCTATGTGAGGCAATCAATTAAAAAGAAACTAAAGTGCAATTACTCTAACTCAATAAATTTTACAAGGTTTGGGGGATAAAAAGAGATAAAGGTGTCAAAGTTAAAAGATGTAAAATATTAACAAATTTTTTTCAATGGCTTCACATTAGAGATAACATGAAACCAAAAATAGCAAATTACTTTATCAACAATCCATTGTATTGAATCAACCAGTTATCAATCAAGTATGAGTTAAGAAATTTAGCATTGATCCTAAAATACCTACCAGCTTCTCTTAAATCTAGCAGATGTGTCTTAAAATGTCCTTTCAAATCTAGCTAAGAAGCACGAATTACAAGCCAATTCTAGGCTACACTAAGATTTTTCTACTTCTAGTCAAAACCCATAAAATAGGATTTAAATCCCTAAGTCACGTTAAATTAATCTTTCAACCTCTACTTAATTCATTAAATGTTAAATAAAGTAAATGGAAAAGTCCAAGATTAGATACTCTCTTTCAAAATTAATTAGAGAACAAGATTAATTAGATCCACAAAACTCAAATATAATCAATAAGTTTTTAATTAATACAAAAACATATGATGAAATTAAAACCCAAATTCAAATTAAAATATTATATTAGTTATGACCATAAGATCTAAATAAGAATTAAACAACAACACACTAAAAACAAACATTAAAAGATGGGGAAAAGAATAGGTAACCAATTTTGCAATACATAACTTCTAATCTTTAACCCAATGTGTAAACGGATGCATGCAAGCTATTTTTTTGTAGTGAGTTTAGCCAAAGAATGTCCTTGGCTGCCAAAAATACTTTTCAAATGAGCTTGGTAAGTTTTATGTGGAATAAAATGTGAATTTACAAATCAGTCCCAGGAGTCTAGAAAAAAATATAACCTTTTCAATCATGTCACAAATCATCGCAATTACAAGGTTCCAACTTTTATGTCATTGCGATTGTATCAATTACTCTTCGCAATCGTGTAAGTCTGCTTTGTGGTAAATTGTGATTTTATGCATGATTTTTGTGATCTAAAAAAGAGTGGACTGTTGTTTGACTGGGATACTCTACACGATCACGTGGACTTTTTCCACGATAGTAAAGAGTAATTGTGCATTAGTTTCTAGTTGTCCTTTTTTTCTAGCTTTTTGAGGTCAGTTATTCTTATTTTGATCTTTTGTACTTGTTCTTCATTATTCATCACATTAACCTGAGATACAATCAAATAAATCAATAAGTGACAAAATTTCATGATAAAAAATCTTAAATTAGTGCAAAATATATGCAAATAAGTGACAAATTCATCACTTATCAACCCTCAACTTAAAACTTTATTTGTCCTCAAGAAAAAGAAAACCAATCATACCAGAAGGACTTTAACAGCCCAATCTCAACTAACAACTCACTCAATTTCTAATCATATTTTTAAAGTCAAAATAAGGTTCATGGCTTCCATTGTTACTAATAATTAGTAAGCAACATTAAGCTTCTGCCAATAGCTCCATCCTTTTCCAAAACCAATTTTAAATAATATAATGGAGTATACAAAATCATCAAGTGACAACAACGACTTCTCAAGAAGCCACTCAAAGCTCCTAGTACACAAAATATACTCTTTTGCCTCATACTTGAAATTTATTAATATCACCAATCCATCATAACTCATAATGCCTCACAAGAAATAAAGTCCTAAATACTCAACATATATACAAGAAGTGAAGGGATAAATACACAAATACTCACGCTCAACAAAGAAGTTCAAATGCCAACAAGTGCCATTCCATAGACTTTTCCTTATTTTCCATTGTCACAAATAAAAAGAACTTACTTGAGAATCTCAAAGGTCTTTAGTAAGATTGTAATGTAAGAAAAGGGTATAGCTAGATAGTTCATTTTGGGTCAAGTGGCTATACCTTTTCAAAGTGTATTCAAATCTCATAACCTCTCTCCTTTCTCTCTTCACCTTGATTAGCCAATTCATTCATGCACAAGAATCAATTTACATACTTCATACTCCTTCATACTTCACTACATAACATAACACATGAACAAAACATAAATTTTTTTGTATTTTTTTTTTGTGTTTCACAATATACACAAAAAACCGATGAAACTTTTAAACTAAGGATGGATGTTTTAATGACATTTTTTTTCCTTTCACATATGTCACTCCCTGAGTCTATACCCCGAAGGGAAATGATACTCAAGATTCCAAGAGACCCTAAGTTATCCCTTGGATCATACATGCACTTAGAATCATAGAATAAACTGAGTGGAAATAGACCAAAATTAAATAATGACATATATGAAAGACGAGTATAATCCCTATACATATCTGAGAAAGACCCATAAATTAAACACTACAACCGACTACTGTATGAAAGCCTCTAGAAAAGAATACTTTGTCTTTAGAGATATGCCCCCAACAGACTTGAAAACTAAAATGAAGGAATATAAAACATAGTTTGTACGATCAACCAAAATATTGCAACTCTCCCCGAATGAATGAGTAATCACCACTAGCTATAATTTGAATAAACATCCAATCTAACCCTAAGCGCAGGATGGATGTCCTAAATCTATATTATAAGACAATGTAGGCATAAAAGTATGTGTTAGTACAAAGAAGGTACTGAGTATGTGAGTAAAACATAAATAACCTTATAGATAAAATCATTCTCTAAATAAATTTACTGAAGACGTGAACATATAGTAGGAAACAATTCAAATCTGAGATACAATAATACGTATACAAAAGTCAGAATTTATAAATGTATGTCATAGAAATCATGTTAGGTAGAAGTCGTAATAAATCATGCACTAGAGGAGATTCTCTTAATCGACATACACCATATGAGAATTCATGGAGTTAGGTGTGCTAGCCCCTACACTGAAAAAGAGGGATTTTAGCTAGCCAAGGAATAAACTACATGTGTAATTAGATCCGTGTACCATGTTATGTAACTTAGGGTATGACCCTCTACTAACAAGTGAATGAACCTATTGTATACTGGCACGTAGTTCTAGGACATGAGTATAACCCTCTACTAATAGGTGAATAACTCATATCTTCTCTGTTGATTACATCCCAAAAATTCAAAACATAATAGTTAGCTCAATATTTGTACATAATGGAGACTAGTCCCAAAATTATAACAAAATATCGAGTCTATAAACATGTAAGAACTAGTCATACCATAAAAATCATCCATTTGATCATAAGATCAAATCATAATCATGAATTCTAATTATTGCATTGAAAATTGATATTTCATGGATAACTTGATCATAAACTCGTAATACTTATGTTAAATCATGTAAAACATACATGAACTTGAGGATAACTTGAATGCTATAATATGTCCATGAGAAATCATAAAAAATGACTAAAATATACTCATGAATATAGATATATCATGATGAATCAAATAGTAAACTCTAGAGTATAATTGGGTAAAAATCCTAGTTCATAAACCAAGAATTTAAAGCTTGAAAGCTATAGCTTTTGGGGAAAGAGAGTTGAAGAATATCCTCATTGAATACCCACATACCTAAAAGATGAAGAAATTGAAACTATTGATACACCCACAATAGCGACAACTAGATGATCAACGAACGTAACCAAGTCTTAAGAAATTAGAAGATAGACACACTCCTAAACTCTCTCGAAAATAATAGACAATCGATACAACATGACTCCTATTAACTATGAGCATCTACCTATGTTGGGAATCCTTACACTAACACTAAAACTACAAGCTTAGAAGCTTTAAGCCAAAGGCTTTACATGAGAGATATTCTCAAATCATCCAAAAGTTCCCTATCAATTTGAAAGACAAGCAATTTATAGAGTCTAAATTTCTAATATTACACTTGGGCCTAAAAGTAATTCATAATGTCAAATTAGCCCCATATTTTTGGGCCTCTTCAAATTAAGCTCCAATTGTCTTCGAAAGCTTCCCAAGCTATTCTCCACATTTGGGTTTGCCTCTTTGGCTCCCGATTGTGTACTTTAAGGCTCTATTTGGTATGTTTATAGAATCCATAGCTTGTGTAATCATGGCTAGACCATGAAGCATATGTCTATCACAATTAGTGCTTTTCCAGGCGCTATTATCCCCCCCCCCTTCTTGAAAAGAATTCGTCCTCAAATACAAATGATCACCTACAAGGTAACGGACAACATACAACCAAACTTTCCTCATAGTATGAGGGTTAGCACAAATAAATCCAAACTCAAGCATCATCATGCAATTACTCTTAGCCCACCAAGGAAAAGTACACAAGC
>JBDJHY010223404.1:0-11164 GCA_039654485.1 Withania somnifera | reverse complement strand
CATTTATTGTCAAAGATACAGTTGTATTAGGAATTGTGACTCGTGTTCCATACTTAGTGGTTCGTACTACAGTGATACCATGTTTTGGGCATTTATTTTGATTCTTATTACTTTTGCTTATTTCACTTATATTCTGCTATTTTAAACTTGTGCTTTTCTCATTTGATATAGTATTCCTCCGCTTCGGCTTCAGACTACGGGGTTGGTTCTCCTACTGGTGGTATAGCAGGTGCCATCATAATACGAGAGATCGGGTCATGATACAGCAATAGAAAAGTGTGTAAACTGTAAAAATGAGTCTGATTAGATTGTTCCACACTAGCAGTTCGGTGCAATAATTTGACTGAAGATGATCCTATTATTTCTTCTTCCAAGCTCTAAAGACTAGCACTAAGTTACTTACTAAATCTCAGATCTCTCTAGACATGGAGAAGTTCTCTTTATAAGACGTTATTTGAAGTAGTGTATTTTTGTTGATTAATACTTAATCGATCGAATATTGAAAATAATTAGTGCTGATTTTACGAATGAAAAACTCCTCTTATTCATTTGTAACAAAATATTTTTTGTGCATCGGTTAAAAATAACCTACTTTTTGGGGGAATAAAAACAAAATTCTAGATTAATAGGGAAAAATATCACCATTTTTTCAATAAGATACCAAAGTGGATGATTGACTCGTTCCATACTACATCTAGTACCAGACCGATAAGATTTACCTTTTGAATCTCGATTCAAACATTGAATTCTTGGATAGTCACAAGAAATCTGGCTTCAGTTATTTCCTTATTTTTTGGTGCTTATCTTTGTAAGCCTCTGTTACCTTTTGGGAGGCCTATGCCCCATAGAAACTGTCTACTTGAGATTGTCCCTTTGCCCATAAGTCCTAACATAAGGTTACAATTCTAGCCCTTCCACAGACAAGAGGATTAATATCGAATCCTCAGGGACAAATGATTGATTTAATTTTTCAAAAAAAAAAATTGAGCAAAGGACTTTCTTTAACAGAATACATCAAGAGAAGAAGAAATGATAGTATCTGGGGGATAAGCATCGGCAACTCTGTGCTAGTAGTCGCGGTAATACAGATGATGAGGGATCTGTGTCATTATGTTAATAAAAAATGGTTGGTGGTATGTTAATGAACTGGCCCACTACAGAAACAAGACTTCATAAGTTCAGGGACGTGAGAAGGTATTTTGTAAATACGTAATTATCTTGAATATAATAACTATTTCTTTATTTTTTTAATGTCTTGGGAGGGATAAAAGAAAGATCTTGTTGTTTCTTCAATAGTTTCTGATCTCAAATGGACCTCTCAAAAGGATTTGAATCTGACCCACATGAATGGAGTAACGATCTGGGCACTATTCAAAAAGAGGACCTGTGAAATAGACATAACGAGAATGTCGGCTTAAGTAACTCAAACACAAATGAGAATCCAATGCCCAAACAAAACCTAAAGAGAAATAGGCACAAGGAAGGAGCAATAGAACAAACCAATTTGAGTTTCATATTGGCTAAGTATTTACAATGAATAGATCTATTTTGATAGATTCGTTTTGTCTTTCCTATTTCATAGATCTTCCCTGAATTGGGCCGAGTTTAATTGCATTTCAGTTAAGGGAATAGTTATGGGCGTAAAACAAAAAAAATATGGGAGTTAACTCTAGGTAAATATGAAGTGCATGGATACAAGTCACGCCTTGGAATAAAAGACAGTTCTCAACTATGATTCGAGGTTAAAGACCATATCAATGGATCTTCCATATTATAAATAAGACATATCTTGTCTAGGAGAAATTTGTAAATGATACTTTTATTTCCATGTATTCCAGCTACTTTATCGCCTATTTTGATTTGACGTTGATACTTCAACATCAGTCATTCTGGACATCCACTTAGTTTCACCCAAGCTTCATCCTAATCATGGATAGATCACCCAGGTTCGGGACCTATTGAATAATCTTTATGGATTCAATCATTTCACCGATTCATACTAAATAATGAGCTAATGAATCCCCTTCTCGTTGCCATTGAACCAGCCAATCAAATTTGTCATAAGACTCATAATGATAAATTTCCAAAAAATTCAAAGAACCTAAAGGAGCATGATTCATATATTCCGCGGAACGCCATTCCTACCAATGGACAGCATTGAATGAGAAGAGAAAAAAGGCAAGACTTGTGATGTGCCACTGTATGAAGGGATCAGAGAGAGTAGAAGAAATCTTCCAAAGTTGTGGGATGTAAAAATACATAGCTAACAGTTGAGCGGCAGGCTTTCGTCCATTGGGGAAAATTCTCCATTGCTGCCTCCCCTAAGAGTATGGGTAGGGTCTTGCAGTCAATCTCCCTTCTACCTTAGCACTCGAGGGAAAATATCTATCTGACATGAGTAAACCTTTGCACACCTCCGTCTGAGAGTCCTATGCCTCAGAAAAACTTTCTACCTATGACTGTCCAATGGATTACACCTAGTAAAAAAAGGTTTTCTGTTTTAGTATGACCTATCATCACATATGAAATAATGGATAGTTTTGCACCCAGTAATTCGAGGAGTTGGCTAGATACATGTCGAAGCCCTGCCTTGAAAAAAGTTAGGACTTTTTTGGCAGATTCCAATACGTTGTTGAATTCCTGCAAATATTTCTCTTTCTAACCAAATAATTACTAATACACCTATTGTGATTCGTAAACAAGAGCCAAAATAGGGACAAGCATCCATATGATCTTTTTTTCCTACTCATGTTATCTAATTTATATCTAATCTATTTTCCTGGCTTAGCTAGGTGGGATACCTTAGCTATTCCTTTTTCTTTTGAATATCAGATTGGTCAAAACCACTAAAGAAAAAAAATTCAATTAGCAAAAAGGAGAGAGAGGGATTTGAATCCTTGATATTTCTTTATTCAAAACTATATGTCAACCTAAAATTAGGATTTATTTCTTATCAAAAATATTCATTTTTATCATACCATATTTCAATGGATTGATGTAATTTTTCTACCGTATGTACATTCTCGTATTGATTCAGGGAAACTACAGGATAGAAAATAATATACCAATCCTAAGGATCCGCAGGATTAATTGTGAATCCAATACAACAATAAAAAGATTTTAGACTTAGATTTTAATTTAATTTTGTAGATTTTGTATTTCAAATTTTGTATATCTACGTAAGTATATATACATAGTGGACATGACCTATTGAATCATGAATATATCCGCTATTCTGGTATTAAAATTCGATAGATTTGGAGAAATTGATTTATTTTATTTTATTTTATTTTTGGACTCCACAATAATTTATCGACATTTTCGATTAAATCTTCTTGTTACTAGATTTTCTTTAGAAAAATTATAGGAGAAAATTTTTATTCACTTCCTACACAAAGAAAGACTCACAATCACTATCCAATATTCTTTTCTCTTATGTCTTTCTTCATTCATGGCATCGAATTAGAATAAAATATATTCATTCAGTAACTTCCACAACAATCGGAATTTGACCTCCTGTGCCTGTGAATTCATAAAGGAGGAGGTCAATCAAAAAGAGAAGGCTCCCATGGTATGATTGTTGAGCTTTAGAAAGTAGATAAAGTCTTTTTTGAGCTTTCTTATTCAATTGAGCATAGAAAGAATGGTAGATGAAGTATTTGAAATATAGGAAAGAAATACCATTCAAGTAAGATTTCGAAAGGGGTCGTGAGGCATCCCTCTCGCAGTAGGGTTCGAGCCCTCGCCTTGCTCTTGTGACATGCTATTTTTTTCCTATGTATTTCCAAGTAAAAGATGAGTCCCATGCATCCTACAAGTTCACGTAGTAGGACGGTCGCCCTACCTAAACCAATCATCATATCGGTCCCTAGGCCCCATTTCCATAAAGGATATAAGTGATTATTTGGATTTGCACATTATACCTATCCTGCAATGGATCCGGTGGAAAACAGTTGCTAAATTTATAATTTCCATTATTTCACATATGACGACAGGTCGAATTATTTTAAAGTATGCAGTTCTTTTATTTAGTATAGCCTATTTTAGAATATTTATAGCATCCTTTTTATATAAACCCATTTATTATTCTTAAAAAAATTTTGAGTTAATTAATTCTTTTGTTAAAAAGGTTTCTAAGAGAATTCTGTGGGACAAAATTATAAATGGCATATATGATCGTTCTTACATAGATTCTTTTTTCGGTTGGACATGTACTTCTATTACTATGAAATTCATAAATATAATGAAATAGTTAATGGTAGGGAGTTTGATTAATTGAAAGAATTTTTTGAATTTTAAACTTGCTCAAATTGGACTTTTTTGATTTCCATACCAAAGATACATTTATGAAGTTTTAATTTTTTAATTAATTGGCATTAACCCTAGACCATTTTACCGAGAAATAAATTAATACTTTCTACTCGATGAGACTTAGTTAGTCATTTAGTCAAAGTCATACGTATGCCCCTTTTGAATCATTCTATCATTTGAAGTAGGAGCTGAGTTTGCGGGCAGAAAACTATTGGTATAGTGAGTTCATGTGCTTATGGTTGGGTTACTACCATCCCCCTAACCATTAGTATCACACTCTATGAAGTGTCTCTCTTGTGTTAGGATAACTTCAAGTCCCTTACATCGCTTGTATCAGGGGAGATTACTTCATTTCTTTTCTTTAAGTCACTTACCAAGAGGGAAAACAAAAGTTAAAGAGAACTATCACCTTACTTAACAAAGTGCTTATGTGAAAGAGCACCGCTTCCCCGAGAAGATATCCTCTATCCTAAAATCCCTACTTTATTATTCTAGATCTTAAATCATATGGCACTGAGTTAAAATGAGTTTAAGGTCCTGTGTGCTCTACATCTAAAAGATCTGTGAATCTCTCCTTCTTAATTAAAACTTTACAAGGTCCGCTTCATGGGATCCAAGTTGAAAGATATAAATTGAAAAAGTATGGTCGTCCCTTGTTGGGATGTACTATTAAACATATTTCGTCCATTAGGTACGCATTCCATATATTCTTTAAATCTAAGTCCTTCTAGTAATCACATATTTTCATTCGTCTTTCAATAAAAATTCCAAAGCACCTCCAAAGGGTTTGTTTACTTTTCGACATACTTCATTTGCTTTGCTTTTTTTCTTTGGACATATTTGTCCTGGTGGTGCACCTGTCCAAAGATTTCTTAAACATCCAAGTGTATTTATGGCATGAAACAACTCACAATATGTGTCTAGCTATTGATACGTTCGAGAAAATTCTACTAGAAATTTTTATCCAACTGTATAAAGGCTAGAGTGGATTTATGAATAGGAGACATTGTACTAGTATCTATAGGCCCTAAATTATCAACAGGCTCTTTGAACACATTAAAATTTCAAGAGAGAAAGAAAGAATTTCTTGTAACCAAAACAAAAACTCCATTGATCCGCAAAGGCTTGTTCTGGACTACACTGTGTCATTGAGACTTCCACCTTCCCATTTGAGTAAGGAATGAATATCGGACCCTAAATGACTTATTTAAAATGAATATTTAAAATGAAAAATTAATAATAAATATTTTATGGGATTATGTGTATTCTATATTGACTTACGTTACCAATTGGCAACTCTTGTTCATTGTCATTGAGATTCATGACAATTTGAATTGATATTTAGGTATAGATATTACCTTCTTTTTTCTCCTTTAGAGTCACATCCTAGATATAATGACCAAGTAGCCGAATAGGTGGACCAATAGCTTATCGAAGGCAAGATGTCATCTTCTTGAATCAGATATCTTTTCTTTCTTCTCAACAATGTATACAAAATTTGAACCCCCGACACCGTGGTTTGTAGCCACGTGCTCTAATCCTCTGATCTACAAGCCAATCACCATCAATACCTTAGTCTAGTTCTGAGATAATCCTTCGTTCCATAGACCTGGGGTTATTTGCAACTGGTCAATTAAGAAGTCTCAGATGTAATAGCACTTCATATTTGATGCAGTCATTGATTCTCCCGAGAGGTCTTAATTGTCGTAAGCAAATATATTAATCATGAGGAAGGCTTTTTATTTATTCTACTAATACTTGCTCTGCTATTCTTCCAAAGTCTGGCTAAGGAAGAGTTACGAGGTGTAAAACAAAAAAAAATACACCGATCATGCATACTATGTGTAATGATTCGACTATTCATGATAAATAATAAATAAAAAGATAAAAAGAAAAGCCATTCTATTTTGACAAAAAACCCACACCCAAGTTCCATAGATTTTGGTTTGCTATCCTAATCATGATTTTCCTACCCCAGGGGGAAAGGTACTTCCCTTTTGGCCCAGTTGTGGGCGAGGAAATCATTCAATTATATTGATCAATTTCAAAAACTCACTTCTCTAACATCTTACTGAGTTTCTCAGTTCTACCCACTAATGTGGTTGGCCTTCTTACCAGTATGCCTCCTGTCTCTTGATGGAATATATCGATACCTGAGTTTTTCTTCTTTTTGTAGTAGACCAATTCATTAACATACCGCCATGCCATTTTTAATTAACATAATGACACCGGGCCCTTATGGCAGCCCACTCTTTTGTATGCAGAGTGAAAGGATTGAAATGCCATTATTCCTCATAAATAATAGTGGAATTAGTAACCATAGCTTATTTTAGAATACTTATAGCATCCTTTTTTATATAAATCCATTTATTCTTGTTTATAAAATTTTTAGTTAATTAATTCTATTGCTAAAAAGGGTCCTAAGAGAATTCTATAGGACAAAATTATAAATGGAATATATGATTGAGCATATAATCGTGCTTACATAGATGTTTTTAATATAAGATTCTTAGTTGGTGGAATAATAGGATGATAAAACATAAGTAAATGGGCCTCTACTTGAGCCTCCATGTATAAAGGTACATGAACATCCATTTGATCTCCGATCTCATAGATACATATAGAATTTTGTGAAAAATCGTATTCAATGAAAGTCGTATGTACATCTTGGAGGGAGATCTCGCTGCCTAAAAAGGAGGTGATCCATCCGCACCTTCTAGTATGGCTACCTTGTTACTACTTCACTCTATTTAGTAGCCCTACCTTTGGCATCCCCTCCCAATAAAGGCAAATTTACCGGTGAATGCAGTTTGGGGCACTGCTCTCCCTTTCACTCAAAACAAGAGTTCCGTGCAAACCATAAGGCTCGTATAAATAATTATGGTTTTGCATATGGAAAATTCCTCAATATCTTTTTCATTCACAACAAAATATTTTATTTTTGCATCGACCTCTGAACATACCCTTCTTATAGAGATAAATGTACTTTTACATCTTCTTAACCCCGAAATGGCTTTCTAAAATGTTCCTCTAAAAGACTCTACTGAGAGAGCAAAAAATTGAGTCATCAATAACTTGGAGAATCTTATCCTGACAATAGAAGGTTTTCTACGTTCATTCAATCTACGCAGAGTGAATCGGTTCGTAAAGAACCCCATCACCCAAAACAAAAGATAATCCTAGCAATGAGACCTTAACATTCCCCATTCTATGGTTCCCTCCGGTCCATTCCTGGGTTGGGTTAGGGGAACCTCCAAGCGATTTTCTATGCAGATCCAAATGTGCTTATGAGGCGCACAATAAGAATAAGACTAATAGAGACTTCATAAGGAACCATTTAAGCTAGAGATCATAATGCACCTAGAAAGGCATATTTTGAATATAGAGGAGTGAAAGTTCCCAAAAATAAGTACTTTTTTATATCCTTCTATGAACTGTATGAGCACACCCTCTGTCACCGCCCACCGCGCTTATGACTCAATACCCTAATCCAACCTTCTCTGGCCCCGGGTCCTTCCTTTTTATTCCTCAGTAAGCGAATCATGGGAGCATGAGGGGCGAATAAAGATAAATAAGAATTTTAATTTTATCATTTTTCTATTTTATATATTTTATTTTACTTTTGTAAATATAAAAAAATGGATTTTTTTTTATTTATTGAATATTAATGATTCAATTAAAATGAATATTACAACTCTAACATGTATCTTGGTTTTCAAACTCATTGGAACAAAAGTGGCTCGGTTGGGTACTGACCAGAACTCCACTTTATAATAAATCCAGCTTCTCTCCGGGTCTCAATTATGGTATTTGGTCCTGTCCTAAAAGAAAGATCCTATTGTGCTAGTCACCTTTTTCGAACTTACTATAGAGCTTGGGGCTTTGAGATTCCTTGTGATTGTGAGCCATTACGCTCCCTAGTATCCCCTTAGAGGGGAGGGGTGGAACTATTGAGGAGTTGTTTATGTGAGATAGCATCGGAATTCTCCGATTTAATAGAGTCATCAAGACTTTCATGTACCAATTCTTTAATGACCATTATGGTAGATATTTGTGTGTGACTTTCTTCAATTTTACAGGTGTGATACATGTTCCTTCTATTTCTCCAAGTAAATCTCTTTGCATTGCAATGCCTATTGTGTAAGATTGATTCTCATAATAATAAAGTAAAGATGTCAAAATGTTTTTTAAAAAAATTATTGAATTCAAAATAAATGTCTACTAGCAGGTCAATTGGTTAATCTAATAAAATGGGAATTAGCACTTCATTTTGTTAAAACCACACAATTTAACCAATTCAGTTGTTTACTTGTTTAATGAGACTAAGTTAATTTTTAATTACAATACCCATTCAACCTAAAATTCACGGAGTTAGTTGATAATTCGAATAGATTTGTAGGGGCTTACTATCATAAAAACTTCCTTGACCAATTGGCTAGATCAAGAAAACTTTGGTAGCATAGGATTTCAATCTGAGATTATATTAAATCAAA
Source organism: Withania somnifera (assembly GCA_039654485.1). Lineage (NCBI taxonomy): Eukaryota > Viridiplantae > Streptophyta > Magnoliopsida > Solanales > Solanaceae > Withania > Withania somnifera. Next base: position 2,360 of record JBDJHY010223404.1, on the reverse strand, counting down.
TAAGACTGACAGTATAGAGTTGCGTCTACATCGTATGACTTTTTTTTCTTATTACAAGTCTGACTTAAAATACAATTATTGAGCTTCCCCTGCCAACAAGAAGGGGTCTCCCCCAATCAACTATCTTATTCAAAAACAGATTCTTTTTTACCTAACATGTCACTTGGAAAGAGCATGAAGCTCAAAATTGGGGTGTAGTCAATACTCCTAAATAAAAAGTGAATTGATCTATGGTCAATTTCGTAACAAATCAAATAAAGAGGAATTTATATTTGTACTCGTAAAAAGGTAGGCTAGGTGATCGAAATCACTCAGGTCAGTGAGGACTCACTCACATCTACTCCGTATTTATTTAATAATTTTTCTATCTATAACATTTAAGAGGCGACCTGTCGTGCCAGGCTATAAGATAAGATAGATTTCTTGTACTGCTTGATTGACTGGTAAGAAAAAGCTTCCGTAAGAACTGGAAGACTCTTGTATATATGGTAACCCTCTCTTCTGTTATTTATGGAATGTTTCTCTGCGTTCAAGAATCCCTCCCCCCCTTTCCACTCCATCCTGAAGAGTAACTAGGACAAATTTAGTCACGTTTTCATGTTCCAATTGAACACTGCTTTTTTTGTTTTATTATTCTCAAAGGATAAGATTGATAAATAGTTGGGAAGTAAAATAGTCTTATTTGGGATAGAGGGACTTCACCCTCTTGATTTTTAAAGTCGAGAAGTTTTCTCATACTATAATTTCATTAGCTAGAGCACTACCCTATCAAGTTCAAAATTTTGGGTTTGAGCCCTGTCAATCCCGATGGATCCAATAAATATATCAATAAATCTCTCCCTTTTTTATGAAAGGGACCAGGGGGAGAATCTTATTACCAAAGCAAAGGGGAAATCCTTATTTCTATTATGCGTTGGATACTGTATAGGAGTGCAATTGAGACTAATGGGGATCTTGTGTATGTAAACGAAAAAGTAGACATCCTCCTTGACAACTGAATGCAAGCTAGTCTAGTCTTCGGGGAGTTGAAAATAAGCATAGATCCGAAGATTACCTAATAGGGCAACATTTTGAACTGCTGCTAAAAGTGGTATCTCACTTATGGATTAGGCTCCCCCAGAAGGAGGCCCCATATACCGTCATTGCCTCTTCTTTGGGAAAAAAGTTCAAGAAATATGGGCCTTTTACCTCTATGTGACATTTCTATGTCAGAATTTTTCCCATTGTGGAAAATGTTTTACTAGAACTTCCTCCGTGAACCACGATCGATTGGTGAGATAGTACATCTCCCCCCGAAAAGCATTTTTTTTACCTACGTACAATGAAAATATTTTGTTGCGAAAAATAATTTGATGAGGAACTATCCATACATAAAGTGAAGTCAAGTCAATGAAGTGAACAACCCAACCTCTTTGTTTGAAGCTTTGCCAGGAATACTTGTTGAAGATTTGTTTCGCCTAATTCCAAAACACAACAATAGACTTGCCACTACGGGTTGGATGCCTAATTTTCCAGGAACTAATGATAGTATCTTATACTTGAACCACTGGCTCACTTTTTCTAAGTAATGGGGAAGAGGACTTCTTAAGCTCTTGCTCTACCTATTCTACTACTATTTATTCTAGGGGTCATAGAAAGATATGAATTGCCTACACTTTAAAGGGTTGGTATGTGCATAAAAAAGGAACACCCAATAAAATGTCAAGGAAGATTGAATTCCTAGGTGCAAGTTAAATATCAACTAAAGAAATAAATCGATATCTCAATGTGATACAGCCATTTCAATTTTAGGATCTAATCGATACCTTATTAATTTAGTATCATCTACTCGAATTAGATTCTAATGAGATGTAAAACAAGGCATGTGTGGATTTGTTTGCTTTCAGATACTCTATATGAGATATATAGTAAGGAAAATCCATGGAATGATCCCATCATCTCCACCTTGTAGGAACTATGGGATCACCCCAACACGCCTTCGAGATATAGGGGTCAGGACCAACAATAGAACCCGTTCAATAAGTGAAAAGCATTAGCTGTTCGCTCTCAGGTTGGGCAGTCAGGGTAAGATAAAGGAAATAACTCATTCTTAAATCCAGTAGAAGAGCAAGAAGCGGAACTAGAAGAAAACTTTCTTTCTCTTTATGGATCATCAATTAGTTATCAAATATAGTTGGCAAGCCATTCCTGGAAGGATTTTAGGAAAATGCGCATTTTATTAATTACTATGCCCTTCCTTATCTCTGGGTGACTAGGTATCCACTATAGGCCTTTCCTCATTTGAACCTCGCCCTTCATATTTAAGGATATTGTAAGGCGTATGACACACACTAGAAGGGGGGGGGGGGTTGAATAGTGGG
>JBDJHY010223394.1:0-11165 GCA_039654485.1 Withania somnifera | reverse complement strand
TACGGACTACAGGGTTTGATTCTCCTACTGGGTGGATAGTAGGTGCCATCATGACTCCGAGAAATCGGGTCGTGACAATGGGATAGCTTGGGACTCCTTTTTGGGTACTTAACGTTTTGTGGCATCTAAGGGGTAGCCTTGTACCGATGCAATATTCAATCCAACGAAATAATAATTTCAAAGCTTGTCATAGTTAGTTCTTCCAATCTATCTAAATAAGAATTTCAAAGCTTGTCATATTTAGTTCTACTAGGTCAGCTGAGATGACTCTATGAAGGACTAATGTTGGGAACTTTTTACATGCCCTTCATGCCATAACTAACTCACCAAAAGGGAGTAGAAATATAAATAGGCTCTATGAGTTGTTTTGGACTAACATCAAATATATTAGCAACATAAGGGTCATGAAAGACAATTTAGCCCCAGCTAAAAAACACATAAGCATTATGAGTAAAGACCTACAACATACTAGGGAGTACATCAGGTGAGTTCTTTTGTTCCTAGCACGATGAGAGTGCAAAGAAGAGGTTTTGACTGTAGCCATCTTCTACACTACTAAAAGTACCTTTCTAAATATTTCATCCTACTGAAGTAGTTGTAGCAGTAGTCTGGGCTCGACAACCTCTATTTCCCTTCTTGGCTGTAGGGAAATTGCCTAATCGGTGGCCAACCTAACAACAATAAAAGCACCTATCATTTCCATAGAGGTACTATCTTCGGTTGATCCTCCCAGACTTGTTACAAGAAATATGAGAAGTCCTCCTCTAATAACCTCCGTAAGAATAAGAACCTGACGTTCTTCCCTCTTGATCCTATCAGGGTGTAGAGGCACTAGATTATTATTTGCACTAGCCCTAAATATCTATATTGATAGGAAGACTTGTAAACCATAGATGGACTTCCACTGAGTAAACCACAGATGATCCACATCCTTAAGTTGATTGGATCCATATCCACACTCTACACTTCAGAAATCTGCATAACCTGGAGAATCTTATTCACCGTATCAATGGAACTCTATGGGTCCTCCTCAACCTTTGACCTAGTGAACTCAAGAGGTTTCACCTTGAGAAACTCACTAACTCTAGAACCATTTGAACAACAATTGGATTTTTTAGGGTTTCTCCTTGCTAGTTGACTTAGGTTTTCATAGCCTAGGTCAACATTTAGATAGAATTCCTAATCTCACTAATAGCAACATCATTATTCTAGTCCTAAATTTTAGTATCGGTGGAGACTGGGAATGTCATCTTGGCTGTTAGCGTGAGCCATATTTCTTATTTGTATAACATTTTTTCTTAGAAGCATAATCTTAATGATGCTTAAATCAAGAGTAAGAGTAGAGGTCTAGATTTAAAATCTATTACATAAAACAAAACATGAAAGACTAGTTCACTTTCCAAAATGCCATGTAACCTTCTTCTTATAAGAGTGGTGTACTTAACACCAATAAGGAGGACTCTAGCGAATGCGAATTTATAGAAATTTTAGAATACTTTAAACCCAGTGCTCTAATAGAAAATTTATCATGACCCACTTTTACATTCAAGGTATGACTGGCACCTCATATCACAAGTTACCCAAAGTGGAACCTTGGTACTAGAATGCTTATAAAGATATTCAACTTAGACATATGCAAAACCTTTTAAATAAAACTTGAGAGGGAAAACTTAATGAAAATATTATATAAGTTAAAGTAAATGTCTGTAACCTAGCATAACTGAGTAAATTAAAACTCTCTGTATGTATAAAAACCTCAACTGATAAATGATGAGTTGTTGGGACTAGCCCTCAATAACTCTACACAATTGAAAAATCAAAAACTAAAATATCTAGGAAATTCTGAATAAGTTGAAAGCCCTCAGATGATGAGGATTCACCAATAATTGACTAGAAGTTAATTAAGCTAACTAACCATGATCTTGGGAATGCCACCTCAATCTAAGTCATAAATAAGATACAATGAAAAGAAACGTGTCCAGTCAGTTTGTCTGAATATACTGAGCATGTGGGATAATGCTAATAACTTTTAAAGAATAATTGAGCATTCAAAGAAAGGATAGATATGAACCCCAAATTTTCAAAAATGGTACATATATAGCCTTTGTTGTACATTAGTATGTATATACCCTTGATACTATACTTCAGATATGTATATATCCTTTACCTTAACGTCGTACATGTGAAAATATCTAAACCACTAATCTATTTTGTTTTGTTTTTAACAAAAAACACTTATTTTAAAATCCAAAATAAAAAATCCAACCAGAATTGAAACCCCATCCTATTTTGATAACCCAACTCTAATTTTCACAAACTCATTATACTAATATCAATGTATTTGTTTTCCTATGACTATTGAAGTCTGCATAAAAATCTATAGTTTCTATATATTACGCCATTTTTATAGTAAAGGTGGAACTATGGCTTCCATCATTCTATTATTCTTGTAAAAACATGGGTATACTATTATCATGATTTCCAAGAATAATTGAACTTCTAGTAAATCATGTGTATATGCAAATTGTGAGTTTGTGACTAGTAGAACTTTTGTGTGATTGTGAACTTTTTTCCTTTTTATGTTACAGTAAATCCAGCTTTATTATTCTTCATATTTGTGAGGGATAAGAAATAACGTCATGAGGTTGGGTGACGTGAAGAAGATAAGAGAGAGAAGAAGAGTGAATTACACTAATGAGTCTGTGAGATTCCGTGTTGGGGTTTGAATTCCGATTCGGTTTTTCATTTTGGGTTTTAAAATTAGTGGATATTCTTAATTTTGGATTAAAAATAAAAGAAAATATATTAGTGGTTCATATCTTTCCACGTGTCATCCATTATGGTGAAGTACTAAAGTATAACATCAAGGGCATACGTATACCTAAAGTATAACAAAGGGTATGTAACATTTTTAAAAGTTTTGGAGTATATTTGTCCTTCTTTTGATGAGATTTTATATGTAATGAATGTCTAAACACTCAAAGTAAAAGCATTTAAGAATGCCTAAACTGAAACTAGGATTATAAGTCATTTTTCAGGGTTGTAAGTGAAAACATATTTGAACTATAAAACTGAGAATCATCAATGACTTAGATATGTAAAAGTTTGCACTATGAGATGATAAATATTGTTATGTGCATAAAACTAATATTGTAAATATTGTCGGACTTATAAAATCATAGGTATCTGGGATATTATGTACTGTTAAAATAACATAACAGAAACTACGGAACATCTGCAATAGTTTTTTCTAATTGACATAAATCATGTGATAAAGCAGGGGGTCCAACATCAAGCCCACATTGAGGAGGGTTGCTCTATACTTTGTGGAGGTACAAAGCCTAACATAGGTGGGTCCATTAAACTAATCCTAATGGGATAAAGGTGTTACTATCAACTACCAAGGACCCTAACCCTAACCCTACGGTGGCTATATAGTTATGTGACTTGTGTGATTAGAGAACTTTACTTTCTTGATGCTAAATAATTCTTCAAAAATTATATTAATACTTCTCATAATAATTGAATTAGATAGCATGGCACTAGTTCAATATCGTTTTGTGCATAAAACTAATATTGTAAATATTGTCGAAATTATAAATCATAAGTTTGTGGGATATTACGTACTGTTAAATTTACATAACAGAAACTAGGGAACATTTGCAATAGTTTTCTCTAATTGACATAAATCATTTGAGAAAACAGGGGGTCCAACATCTAGCCTACATTGAGGAGGGTTGCCCTATACTTTGTCGAGGTACAAAGCCTAACATAGGTGGATCAACTAAACTAATCCTGATGGGATAAAGGTGTTACTCTCAACTACTGAGGACCCTAAACCTACGATGGCAATATAGTTATGTGGATTGTGTGATTAGAGAACTTTACTTTCTTGATGCCAAATAATCCTTCAAAAATTATGTTACTGCTTCTCATAATAACTTAATTGTATAGCATGACACTAGTTCAAAATTACTATTTTTATGAGTTTTTGATATAATAGAACTAGTCATTCTAACGTTTTATTAAATTTTTGGATCATAACATCACATCATGCTAAAGTTTAGTTAAATCATTCTGAATCAATATCCATGAGTGAAACCTTGAGAAATACTTTATCTCCCTTCAAAAAATGCATATATTTTACGTTGCGATCTGCATACTCCTTTTGCCTACTTTGAGCTGGCAGGAGTCTCTCTTGAGTGATCTTTACTTTTTTCATTAGCATAAATACTCAAAGACTTTACTTCGAATTAAATAAACCAACTAGTAGAAGATCTTCATCTTCTCCCATATAATGCCTCATATTGGGCTATATCAGTGCTTGAATGATATCTATTGTTATAAGCTAACTCTACCAAGGGTCTTGTCCCAATGACCCCCAAAAATCAATGTATATGCCTGAAGCAGTTATGACCCAAAATATTTGGGTCATGATGGTGTCTACAACCCTCGAGTAGACAAGCCTAACCCTACAGCCCGGAGCTACGTGCAATGGCTTATATACACTATAACCATCCAATATAGAGGAAAAGGCATAAGTAGATATATGTAAATCGAAAGCAGAAGAAATACATATACAGTCCTTTTCTGCGTTCAAAAATCCCCCTTCTTCCACTCCACCCGAAGAGTAACTAGGACTAATTTTGTATCCCAAAACCTGATGTCAATGGAAAATAAAGCTACTAAACAGAGTATCCAAAAGATAAATATATAAAAAGAAACTCCTACAAAAGTAATACTACACAGGGCCTTCTATAGAAAATAAAGAGGGTTGGAAATCAAGGAAACCACAGTCAGCTCGGATGACAAAGCTTACTATAATCTCCGCAACCAGTTGCTTCTACTTCACATGATCTCGGTATCTCTGATAACCCCTAATAGAATCTGCACCACAAAGACCGTACAGAAATGCAGCATGCATACCAAACAAGGTACCAGTAGGCATCATAGGCTGACTGAGCTAAAATAAAGTACAAGTAAGAAATCACGAGGAAGTAAAATAGGTCAGAGATATTAGGAAAGTAGTAAAACTAATAGATAATCTAGATAGATAAAGATGTTGAAGAGGAATACCATCAACAAACGGTAATTACAATTCTAGATAGAACTAAAACGTTGTTGATATGTACGGTAGCAACAACTACCCGAAAACCAAAAATTAACGTAAGGGAACGTACTTGTGCTCCAACTAAGCCAAGACCAAACTACCCATATGTCTATATATACACCACGAATAAAGGATCGAATAGTAAAGTAAAGATAAGCTTAGGACAGAAAGTAAACAAACAAAACCTACTTGGCGTCCCATCCCGCTGGTAAGTACAAACTGTACAACCAAACCCACTGTGACTCCCTTTTCAGCTCAGTGAGCACAACCAATATAAAGGTAATAGATAGGTGTAAAGGAAAGAAAGTAAATCTAAATAAAGTTATGTCATAATATAGGTCTCCATCTCAATGTAAAATCTTGGGGACCTACACCTCTACTAGTACCAATCTCAGGGTCCACTCCCTAGAGGATTGTGCCTCAACTCAAGTCCAAGATATAAGCCTTGTCATCACTAAACTTCATTGTCTATGCCCCACATATGTTGTACTCAAGGTCCGTGCCTTGGAGGACCGCGCCTAGAACGTGAGTGCAGACTAAGTACCCCATTAATACCCCTATTGGAGGTTTGTACCCTATTAGTACATTGGTCAGGGGTCTATGCCCCACATCTTCCATACTCGGGGTCCGTTCCTCGGAAGGCCACACATCAAACTCAAATAGATAGTCTAAGAACTATCAACACCAATTGTACCACCCAAATCTAATAATAAAGGAATGCCCAATCATGACATAGAAACCAAAATATTAATAATAACAGGAATGGAAGCAATTGGAGTCTAAGTTCCACCAAAGGCCACCATCTAAGATCTCATCTCGAAAAATTCGCTGCGCGATAACTCGAATAGCCCCCACATGGTGAGGCCAAGGCTCTAACATACAACCTTTCACCCTCTATGCCCTTTCATAGACCCTAGAAATAATTAAATAAACAAAAGTAAATTAGGATGAAGCGATCAACCTAATACCTAATCCACATTTTTGGCCACATCACAAGAAAAAAATAATAGCCCAGCCTAAATGGATGGTATATCACCACTGACCGATGGCACTACGTGCAGTGGCTAAATAGGAAACATTGCAGCTTGAGTGTCCCTACGTGGGGACAATTTTTCCTAAAGTAGACCCAATCTCCACACTCAAAACACCCCTTATCAAATCAATCATTGGGTATCCTAGGGCATCCTCTAGCATAATGAACCTTCTCCGAACACTCATAGCAAGTTTCATCAGCCCTGGCCTGACCATAGGATCTCTCGGCATGGCCCTACAAACCTAAAACTGAACCCTTGGAAGGCTGGCTTCTAGACCCACTACCGGAGGCCTAGAGAAAGTCTTGATACTTTAGGCTAGACTGATCTCTTCGAATAAAATCATGATCCCCTGATCTAAACCCTAAATACCTGCCCTGATGGTGTGGCCTTTTCTTTATTCCCCTTGGTCCCGGCAAGCCAAAGTCTTCATGTTCTGGCCATGGTATCCAACATCCAAAAATAACATTTGCAGCACTAGTAGAAACTCACCTAACCTCAAAAATCTAACCTTATCCCATGAGCAAAGCAGCGAATCCTCTCTTTCTTTGAAAATAATAGGTCACAACACATCTGGACAGGTCGATAAAACAAGCCTTATACTTATAAATCATCATGGAATCCTAATGCAAAAACTCAAACTAAGCCCTCAACACCTCATGGAAGCTCCTAGGCACATACTATTCTATTAAAGCCTCCCTGAACCACCCCAAAGTCAGTGGGGTAAACCCTAGTGGCCTGCAATCTTGAAATACCTACCACCATTCACTAGCAGCGCCCTCAAGAAGATAAGAGGTAAAATCCATGCCATGTGAGTCTAATAGATCCAATGTCCATAAGAAAACCTCACATAACATAATAAACACGTGAGGGTCCTACCCCTACGCTCCTAAGAACCTAGTAGGGGTGATTTGAAAAAGATGGTCCAACATCTTCCGTACCTCAAATAAGGGTAAAGAAGGAGCAGGTGATGGTGTATAAGCTGTGGAAGAGCCTAAAACTATATGATTAGTGGTGATAGAAGTGGTTCTTCTAGGGCTACAAGAAGTGGGGGATACAGTGCACCCTGGATTACTGTAATGACCCGCTTGGTCATTTCCTTACCTTTTTCCTTTTCATTTACTTAAAGATATTTGGTAGTTCCCCTAAGTCATTTATGAATTTGTGGGACCAGTATCTCATTACCTTTGTTACTCAATTTCCCATTATCTTAGTTTCCCTATTTTGAAGTTTTGGTTTTGAAGTGAAACTCAAGAGTGAAATAGTAGTAAACATGCTCGAAATCAAATTCCTACAATTTTGTTAGATCCGTAATATCGACTTTGGTCTAGTTAGACCTTAATTCTATGTCTTGGGCTTTTCATTTTGAGTTACTTGTGTTGTAGAGATTTTGCCCCTAAGTTTAGGTTGTTTTATGGAGAATTCGACCAGTCCTAATTCCCTTCTTAGGCCTGTCCCATGTGGCAGCATAGGTAAGGACCTATCTATATATATATATGTTATAATTGTATCCTTGAAACTTTCAGATCTTTTTCCCCAACTTCATTTTTCTTCTTTTCTAGATCCAACCTGCTGTTGAGTCTCAAAACTCAAATAAAATTGAATGGAAGTCCATCCCTAAGCTCACCTTTGAATTTCCTTTCGTTGGTAAGTTTTCTCCTTTGTATTCCATAGAAATGGTAGTTTTTCACTATGGTTGAGGTCTTGGCGGAGTGTAGCTATCATTTCTTATTTAGATTTGGCTGAAAATTGTTATTGTTCTTTATGTAGAATGGTTTGAGTGAAGTTGTTTTATCTGTAATTTCCAATTGGTTATGGATCAATACATGAGTTCCATCTTGCAACTATTTTATCTTTGATTTCCAATTTATTATGGTTCAAATCATGAGTTCTAGCTTGCAGTTGTTTATTCATTATTTTCTAGTTGGTTATGGTTCAATTCATAAGTCTGAACATACAAACTTTCTATAGATGTTTTATGGTTCAATTCCTGAATTCCCATATACAAATGTTTTATAGATGTTTTATTAATTTTTTATGGTTCAATTCATCAATCCCAGCATGCAGATGTTTTGTAGATGTTTTATAGATGTTTTATGGTTCAATTCATGAGTTTCAGCAATTGTTTTCCAGATTGGTTTATAGATGTTTACCCTTTTTTTCTCAGATTGGCATATAAATGTTTTTTCCTCTTCCCAAAATGGTTTATAGATGTCTTATCATTACTTGCCAGTGGGATTATATGCAATTCCTGAATTCTAGCTGGTTAATGCGTTATATTTTGTTCCCCCACTCCAAAAACATTTTGGGATCTTTAGATTTGGGGTCTAATGCTCTTTTAAGACCCTTTGAGTTTTCCCCTAGGTTTTTGTAGATCACTGAATGCCCCAGCTCCCTGAGGTCTCCTTGACAAGGTCATCTTTGCGAGGTCTCCTTGATAAGGTAGTGTTGGTGAGGTCACTTTGGCAAGGATGCCTTGTCGAAGTAACAACAGCACCCTGAGGTCACCTTGATGAGCTCGTCTTGGCAAGGTCACCTTGGTGAGGCTTCCTTGGCAAAGTAACGCCAACACCCTAAGGTTACCATGATGAGGTTGTCTTGGCGAGGTGTCTTGGTGAAGTTACACCAGTTCCGCGAGATCGTCTTGATAAATTTATGCCAACACCCTGAGGTTACCTTGACGAGGTCATCTTGGCGAGGTCACCTCGGTGAGCTTCACCAGTCCTTCTTAGTTAGACTTCTATAGACTGCTTATTCTCTTTGTTCTCCCTTTAGGCTGTGAGGTCACCTCAACAAGGTCACCTCGGTTGGGACCACCCCAACAGCCCATGCCACCAAGTTAGGGCTTCACCCTTTCATCTCAGCTTGTTGCCCTTTCATTCTTAGTCTCTCCTTAGGCTCATTTTGGAACCATGAATCCCCTTGCTAAGGGCTATATGATGGTTGTTTAGTTGTATATCCAAGCTATTATCCCCACTTCCTGACTTTAGTTGCTATTGCGATATAGGTCTTCTTATTCATATTTTGATCTTAGAACTTATAACTTGTATAGTTTTGGGGGACATCAACCGTGTTGAAGCTTCAAGTCCACCATGGGTGCATTTAAGAGATTTTCACTGGTGTCCAGATAGGTTAGGTTTATTTTGTGCATCTTAGATTGGTTTAATAGTATTATTCTTGTGACATGGCTAGCAGTGAAGGCTGGGATATTTAGGTTGATCCTTTTTTTCTATTGTATTTCATTTTTGGATACTAGGGGGTCGACGAGAAAGCATAAAGGGTATGTCCGGGTCTTGGCCCACCATGTAGAGGCCATTGACCCTGTAAATCATTACATCTATTATGCGATGGGTATAGTGAGATGAGCTCTTATCTGGTGGCCTTTGGCCGATCCTAGACTCCGATTATTTTACATCTTCATTATATTTATTTTATTACTACTACTGCATTAATACTTTATATATTTACTGTTGGACTGTTAATGTCACAAAAAGGTTAGGCCCTCATTTGATATTGAAACTGACAGGGGGTGTGTGTCCGGTGATGTTATTGACACTGACAGGGGGTATGAGTTCGGTGATGTTATTGATCTAACAGTGCGTGTACGTCCGGTGATGTTACTAACACTGATAGGGGGTGTGTGTCCAGTGAGATTACTGACACTGACAGGGGGTGTGTGTTTGGCACTGATGGGGGGGTGTTCCCAAGGTTGATACTATTCTACTTTATTTTCTTGCACCCCCTATGTATTTCTTTAGGTTTGGTGTTTTCTCACCGGGCTTTATGGGGGAGTCACGGTGGGTTTTGCTGTGTGGTTGAGCCTATCGGTGAGATGGGGCTCAAGGTAGGATATGTTGTGTTGGTTGTACTTACCGGTTGTATAGTACACCGGTAGGTTCTTGTGTATTTACCTTTATTCCGTATTTAGAAGTATCCTTCAGTTCAAACCTTATTCATGGTTCTTATACATCTGGTATCATGGTTAGTGAGGTTTTACTAAGCTGGAGAACTGGTATGTTTCCTTACCTTTATACGGGTTTTGGATTCTGGACTATGTAGTCTGTACCCATCATGTTTAGTTCATGTGGTTCTCTACTAGTACTTTGAGTATCTTAAGCTTCTTCCTATTATTAGTTTACTTCTTCCTTATTATTTCTTGTACTATTATCGACCTATTTTTATTTCCTCGCTTTATCACTCGCATTTTATTTTAACCTAGTCGGTCAATGATGTCTATTGGGTATCTTGTTTTCTACTCATGCTGCACTTTTATACCATTTTTCTGGTGCAGATAAAGGCAGGGTTATCAGTGTCGTGGTGATCTTCTCTATTAGATTCAGTTAACTACGAAGATTATGGTAAGCTTTATCATCAAAGCCGACCGTGGTTTCCTACATTAGGTTGTTTTCATTTGGTCTATAGTAGGCCCTATATTGTATTATCCGTATGGGTGATTTTGTATTTTGTATCTTTCATTTATCCTATATAGTAGTTCCACATGCCATAATAGGTCCCTGAACGTGGCAGGTGGTAGCTTAAAAAGTTGTGGCGGTGACGTGGGAGGTGCCTGATGTTGTTAAATAGCTTTGGAAATAGGGATCGGCAGAGCATCCTCCCCTACCCCCTCTAGGATAGCTAGGAGAGGGTACCGATCATATAATATCCTCTGGTACAGACCATTTTCTACCCTACCCCCTCTAGGATAACTAGGAGAGGGTACCGATCATATAATATCCTCTGGTACAGACCATTTTCTAAGGAGTGAAGTCAAAGTAAGTTCTCAGAAATGGTATGAATGTCAATGCATGATAGGATTTAAAGATGAGAGTATTTCCTAAGAAACCCCATAACCTCCTCGAATATTGGATGCGTACGTTTATGCACCAAATCGCAGGATCCACTAGGTACTTTCTCCAATGCCACAGAGACTAGTGAACCTAGACTCTGATACCACTCTGTCAAGACATAATAAAACAGGTAATGATGGCATCTAAAACCCTCCAGTAGACAAACCTAACCCTAAA
>JBDJHY010223384.1:0-11165 GCA_039654485.1 Withania somnifera | reverse complement strand
CGTAGGTCAACTGGGAAGTTAAAAATCATAGGCAAATATGGGAAGTAACGATAATGCAAAATCGAAGTAAAGGAATATACATGATCTCCCGCTAAGACAAGACCTAACTAACCATCCGGATATGTTTCTCCCCTAAAATAAAGAATCATTAGAGAGTGGAAGAAAAGAGAATTCAGAGAAGGGTATGTTAAAAATAGGTTTCATCCAGAGATTACTGATACATACAAAAAATGGTTGAAAAAGAACCTCACCGAGGTGCTTGTGCCAGAGCCTATCATATCTCACAAGCTAGTAGATGTTGAATCCAAGCATCAGATCTGACTCTACAAGTTTCAGGAAAAACTCCAAGAGAATGAGATTGCCCACCTTCTGTAGTATAGATAGGACACTTTAACCATCAAAGGCTACAAGAGGAGTTGAAATAGGTAAATGGAGAACTAGAAGATGCTAGAGTATGTGTCACAAAGTTGGATGAGCATATGGAGATACAAGTTTTGGTACTAAATTTGATGGGGCATGATAATCTAGATCGATTGACCAATTTCCACATGGTCATGGATCCCTACTTCATTTGGCCAAAGGTGGATAGATCCAAGAGAGCTAGAATGGATGTATTCCCTTCCGGAGGTTAGACTCTAGCATTTATCCCCTGTCTGGGATTGATTATTCTGCTATGTTTCCCTATTCTAAAATTATATCCTCACTTATCTCATTAAAGAAGACTTATGTGTGTTTGTTATTCTATTTGTAAAGAGGTCTTTTGGGGGTAAAAAATTATTTAAAAAGCGAATACCTTTCAATGCGAGAGGTCAACCTTGGGCACAAACAAGGTCACCTCAAAAGTGAATATCTTTTAATGCGTTAGGCCAACCTTAGGTACAAACAAGTTCACCTCAATAAGGACATGAATTTTTATGTATCGTACTATTTGTGTACCATAAAATGATTTATGTTCTACATGCTATGTGTTTCTCCAATCTAAAGTGAACCGATCCATTCTTTGTATGAGTTCACCATTGCAAAGTCCGACCAAATGACCCTTAGTCTTACTGGTTTCTTAAAAAGAAACAAAATCATCATTTCTAATTTCTCGTTACCTCTTAGGACTCATCATAAATTGCTTAGTACTGCAGTAGAAGGAAGAAGATTTGTTCAAGAGGAACATTGAAGTCTACCGAAAGACAGAAGAAGCTAAGTAGAAAGGGGAAGCACTAAACACTATAAATCTAAATTGGCTGAGAAGATGGCTATAGCCATAGATGATATGTATTTGATTGACTTTAGGATAATGAAGGTTAAAAAAAGAGTCATGTAGGACAAAAAAGTCCAAGAGAAAGGCATCAGATATTGTCATTTCCTTGCGTGATGAATAGTCAGTATCAAAGAACACCGATCCACTCCTACTGTCTATACTGATCATTCCCTAGGCCAGGTTCAGGAGAACCGCCCTATTTCCAGCTCGAGTCAGTTTAAGGGTGAATACACTAACTTGAACTACTTCTCAAAAGTATAAGGAATAAAGAGTGTTGCATATACCTATTTCTTTTTGGCACTAGATAAATATAGATTACTGTGCCGGATTCCTACAGAGGAATGACTCTACTCAGAAAGAGACAACCATAAGAAATATGACTAACACCCATCCCAAAGAGGGAATGTCACCAAGAAATGTTCAAATCTCAGGGCCATCATCCAGAAGTTGATTTGCAGTGGGAAAATTAGCCATATCTAGGGGCCCTAAACTATTTTGAAATATGAGGAAACTACTCAAGGAGGTTCCATAATTTTCTAATATTCAGTCATGATATTTTATGAGCCCCATGAGAATATCAATTTCATACTTCTCGGGTCAGGAATCCTAGAGCCACCAGAGTGGGGTACAAAAGGGTTCTCTTATCATGTCATTGGTATAAATATCAAGGTCATGATATCGAAACCTACTATGACTTTCACGTGAATTTGGAGGAGCTTATTCAAGCAAGGAGGATTCATATTGAGTTCCCACTGGATTGATAAAAGGAAAGATTTATCTACAATTGATCTATCCACTAGTGGAGCCTTTCTTTTATTGTAAAGTTTCAATTGTATTTACTTTCCCTAAAAGCTTGGGAACATAGAAGAGTGGAGTCTTATTATTTCCAGATTTATTAATGTATTGTAATATATTTCTCTTTATAAAAAGAGTATACCTTTTATAGGTCAAAAATTACCTGTCAAATCTGTTATATTATCTCGTACTATATAGGGCCTGACTTCCCTTGTGGATACGTATGCAGCCTTTTAGATCGGCCCCTATCCTTCTAAAACTTCATATTCCCTATTAAATAATAATAATTGAGAAAATTCCTCTTCATGTCTTCCCCTTCGCAGACTAGTTAAAGGATTGATGCTCAATACGTAAGTTCATACTAGTCAGTACAACTTTTTTTGAATTTCATTGTCCTAAAGCAAAATTGATTGGTGGTGCTTGGTCGAAGTTCACTTGACTATAAGAGATGGCCTAAGAATCATATCATGACGGTCAAAAGTATGTTCTTTTCAGATAAGAGGCACATTAGGCCATCCCGGGCCTTCTTCATTTTCGATGAAACTGATGAAAAGAGCAACAATTATGTATTTACTTTAAAGAAGATCTAACTTTTTACCTTTGAGTTATTGTTATGCAACAATTACCTATAAACTGATCTGTGTCGCGCAAACTAGCGGAACATCATTACTTCACCAGATTAAAGGACATTAGAAATCATTCCTCTAATTGCGACTAAGATTGAGGAAAAAGGAAAATATCTGACAATAATGAGAATGTCTGTGAGAAGACAGACTTGACTTTGGGGGATTTTTTTAGTGATAAACAAAGAGAATTGATTCTACTTATGCATAAGGTGACTGATTGAAAAGAAAAGATTCAAAGAAATGAGGAGTTGACCAAGTTATCCATAACATAAAATATGCCTATTCCGAGAGAGCGAGGGCTTCCGCTCCCTATCCCATCTCTAAATATTCCTACTCAGGGAGGAGGCTTCTATGATTCACGTATAACACAAAGTATGGTTAATATTGTTAGTATGGATTTTCTCAACCCATCAAAATTTGGACCATTTCTACCTAGACACCCCATACCACTATACATGTTAATCACAATATAAATCCTAAAGTTTACCATCCTATCCTTCCAAACACTTTTAATGCACCCCCTCCATACATTCCAAATACTCATTCCTAAGCTGAAAACTCCCAGAAATACATCGTGACATACCAATCTATTAATATGAATCTTCAAACTCTATAGTTAACACAAAACTCAATCACTCTAAATACGTATAACTAACCTATCAAACTAACTACAATGCATCCCGTAACTATATTCGCAGTTCCTATACTAACTAAAAATCACCCTGATCTCCCCAAAAGTCATGAGGTGGATTATTATAAACAAAAGCAGAAGGAATGCCAAACCCACACAAGCATGCATGAAAGGAGATAGTTGTAAAAGAATAGACTTATAAGGCACTATGGGAGATTTGCATAACTAAGGACCCCGATGGATTTGATTATGATAATCTATGAATTCACTCAGACTTGAACTTACGAGAAGGGTATAAAGTACCTAAGTGGAAAACATTCAATGGCACCGAAAATCCTATGGTGTACTTACGAGGGTACTATAACTAGATGGTTGGTATGGGAAGGAATGAAACCTTGCTGATATGACTATTAAGTAGAAGTCATAGTAGAGAATACCTCGAATTGACAACCCAAGAATTGAAATGGACTAGTTGGAGTACTCTAGCCGAAGATTTCCCTAAGAGGGTCACCTATAATATTGAATAGGTGCCCGATCGATACAGGCTGGACAAAATCAAGAAGCAATCTAAACCTTATCATGAGTATGCTTATCAATGGAGGAAAGAAGTAGCTAGAGTCTAACCTCCAATGAATAAATAGGAGATTGTTAAAGTATTTATAGGAATGCAAAAGCCTGGGCAATACCAAAGAATAATACTAGTCATCAAGGATAGGTTTGCTAAAATAATAAAAATTAGCGAAATAATCAAGGACGAAATCAATATTAGAAAAAATGCAAGGGTTGCGGCATATTCAACCCCCTTGAGTTTTTCTAGAAAAAGAAGGAAAAAGTCTCCACCATGTCAGTCTGATCGGGAGGCAAGAAAAAAAGGCCATAGGGAATAGCCCCAAAAAACCTTTACCCCATAAAGCCACCCACCTCCACAAAATACCTATCTTTCCTTTTATGCTCGACCTAACTACCAGGATTCGACCCTGACTTATCAAGTATCTCCACTAAATCTTTTGAACTTCCAAGCTACTTATGAAGCTCTTCCCCAGAATACACATCCAAATTACCAAACTCACCTTCAGAATTTTCATGCCAATGTCCAAGCTATAAACCTTCCACATTACCAACAAGTTCCTCCATCTAAAAACAATAATCATAACCCTCCATGCCCTAATATATTGTAAAAACCTCCAAGACACTTTACTCCTCTATTAAAAACCAGACTTAGGTATTCAAAAGGCTTAAAGTGCTAGGATAAATCCAACCTATCCCCCAAAGCCTGTCAACACCAATTCCTATTTCTTTTGGGAAGATTTGCATTGTGCCTACTACTTCGGAGAAGTTGGAAACACCATGGAGGATTGCAAAAACCTTAAGTATAAGATCTAACACTTGATAAATCAAAAGGTGATAACATTACAAAAAGCTTCTCCAAATGTTAAAAGTAATCCCCTACCTAATCATGGAGCTGATGCCAATATGATTAAATCTAATAAAGAGTGGCTTTCCAGTAAGACACTCATACAGGAAAATATGGAAAGATTAGAGAAATCAGTAGAGACCTTGAGTGTAAAATAAAAAAGCACCGTTTGTAATGCTTGTTGTGCCTCATTAGGTGTTTGCCTTAGTTCCATCCAAGAAAGAGTTTTTGGTATAAACCACTATTTTTAATGGTATGACCAAGATTGGGAGGTTGTATAATCCAAACAACTTGGTCAATGACGCTTACAAGAAAGAACAACATAAGTAGCTAATTAGTGAGGGAGAAGTTGAGGAATTCTTAAGGAGGATGCAAATTAAGGAGTACTCCATAAGCTCACACTATTCTAAGTAATGGATATTTCTCACAATGGAGTACTCCATATTGGTACTCACAATACCACCTATAAGATGTGATAAAGGCGTCTGATGAAGCTTACGTACCTATTGGCACAAGCAGTGAGAATATGGATTCTATGGTTAGTCGAGTGGTGGGAAATCATAAAATCTATTTCAGTGACTAGTAACTTCCATACAAAGGGATGATGCATAATAAAGCCTTATATATCCCCGTAAGTGCAGAATCAAGAAGTCACCAGGGTGTTGATCGATTATGGCTCTAGTCTCAACTTATGCCCTTTTATCTTCCCTGGTGAAACTGAACTTTGACTTGTGCAAGATACAATAAAATCAAGTTAATGTCAGGGCCTTCGATTAAGGTCATAGAGATACTATAAGAGAAGTTAGCTTGTTCATTCGAATATGACTGGAAGAGTTCTAGGCTACCTTCTAAGTAATGGATATTTCTCTTAGTTATAAGATTCTATTAAAAGACTTTGGATTCATACTTCTAAAAAAAATCACATCCACATTGCACCAACTATTGAAGTTTATATGGAATAATTAAGAAGTCATCGTTTGGGCGTAAGGAGCCATACGGGAAACCATGATGGCTTTATCCCTATGATAGAGGATGTCCCTAGAGGGACTAATTTTTAAACTATGGAAATTATGAATGCCACTAAGACCTTCTATGTGGTCCTACCTTAATTACTTGTGGGTCGGGTAGGAGCATAAGGATTTACTTTACCGTTATTGCATCATACCATCCTGCGTATCTTATTTTTTGGTTGTTTTTTGCTATTTGTACTCTCTGGTAGGATGTGATAATAGAGGGTTTCCATTCATCTATGTATGTTTGTTTACTTCCCTATTCTGCAAAGATCTACTGTGATTAGTTGATTATATCTTGTGGGTTCCCCATCATGGTTATTTACTAAATCTTATGGGATCCCTTTACTTGTCCATTTAGTAAATCTTTTGGGATCCCTTACCTTTATGTTTGATTATACCTGTTATAGATAGACCATGTTTCTATTCCAATTATTTGAGGTTACCAGTATACTACCATATCTGTTATTTATTTGTATCTCTCATTACCTGAGCATGGATTCAGGTATGTACCTCCACTGGTTTGCCTGAATCTTTCTGGTCATAGCTAGTATCTAGGATATTCTACTTTTCTATATCCTTTTAGCTAGATTTATATGTCGGTGATCCTTATTTGACTTCTATGACTTTTTTTCTTTATCTCTATATTTATTTCTCTTATTA
Source organism: Withania somnifera (assembly GCA_039654485.1). NCBI lineage: Eukaryota > Viridiplantae > Streptophyta > Magnoliopsida > Solanales > Solanaceae > Withania > Withania somnifera. The sequence goes on along the minus strand of JBDJHY010223384.1, from coordinate 4,774 downwards.
CTTATATATCCCTAGGGCCTAGCCTACTAGGTACCCGTTGTTTTGGTACTCATATGATACTTCTTCATCTCTTTGGTGCGGATTATATTTTGAGTGGTCAGCATTGATTCTTGACCCAGCCTTAATTCTTTTGCTGAGCTAGAGGATTGCTCCTGACATTCAGATTCTCTTTTATCTTTCTATCTATTTATTTTATTATATCAAGAAAGATAGTTGTATTTCCATTTCAGACATTGTATTTTTATTTTAGTGGCTCATGTGTTTGGATATCGGGTTTTAGGGTTTTTATTTATTATATACTTCCACTTATCCCTGTCTCTTGTGTATATCTTATCTTCCACACATAGTTCCTTTTTTTTACATTGTATGTTATTGGGTAGTTCTCCTACGTTAGGATGTAGGTGCCCTTATGACCTGAGAAATTGAGTCATGAAAAATATGTATCAAAGCGCTTGGTTCCCCAATATCTTTAATACTTGAGCTAGTGTCTAGTATAGTCGTGCGGATTGGGTGAAAAGCGTCCATATTTATCTTTGATAGGCTATAGTGACATCCTCCGGGATTCACTTTCTTTCACTTTTAATTCGAGCGTGTATCATAGTTGGTCTCTTGGAATATTATTTCTTCTATTTTAGTCTTCCATAAATTGTAGTTACGCAATCTTCGATAGCTTTGGGAGATGAAGAGATTGTTGCTCCACTAGTTGGAGGAGGTGGTAGTGGTCAAGGTTGAGGATTTATCGCCGGAGGAGTTTCACCTGATAGAGATGTATTTCCCATCTAAGTTCCAGATCGAGAGCCTGAGACTGTATCGAGACAGCAACCACTAGTGGTGTAGGTACTATTTATATTCTCTCCTATACCCTCAGAGATTCCATCCTTGTCACCTGATATTAGAGGTTTCTTGATACATTTATTGGACATGTCGAGCCAGCTAATAGTGGGGGTACATACTAAAGACGCAACTTTCTTTAGTCTAGGTATGCCATTGGTACCTAGTGTTTATGATTTGGGTATTCTTCCATTAGTATCAACATATTTAGTTTAGGTTCCTTCAGAACCGATTCATCTATCTTTAGAACCTATATTTTATTCCCTTTTTATTATTCCTTATGTAACATATCACTCGCCTATGTATCACTCAGATAAAAATGCATTCAATAGGTTTATAAGGTTGAGTCCCCGAGGTTTTCTAGTTTGGCAGGCAAGGACTTGAGAGATTTTATTGATAGATGTCAGGATGGGTTACATAACCTCAGTTTATTGGAGATTCACGAAGTTAAATTCACTATTTATCATCTTGGCGGCCTTGCCAAGAAGTTGTGGAGGTCTTACAATTATATCATGGTCAGCAGATTCCACTACTATTAATTGGTATTTATTTTGTGATGCTTTTCTAAAGAGGTACATTCCTTGTACCATTGAAGATTTCCTGAGGGAAAAGTTTGACTTAAAAAAGTTTCTTATTAGTTTTGGAGTATGAGGTGGAATTATATCAATTATCTACTTTTGGTTCTAGTTATATCACTACTGAGACATAGAAAGTATGTTGTGCTATTCACAGTTTGGATCCTAATCTTTGTGAAATGAATAAGGTATTTCTTGTTATTGGGTCATCTTTTAAGACTATCCTTGAGAATGCACATCCAATGGAGGATTTTTCCCAGAGGAGGAGAGGTAAAGAGAAGAAGAGGTCTCATCATCACGGTCAATTTAGTGGTTCTAGACAAGGTAGTCATGGTTCTGGTTCTTGGGCTAGGCCCCTTCTTAGCCACAACAGTAGGGGAAGTCTATCCGCCATGTTCAAGCACCTATGCAAACTTTTGGTTATGGTTATTCAGGATATGGTGGCCATTTTGGTTCTTTAAATTCCTCTCGTAAGCTTAGGAAAGTGGGCTCATGTTATATTTGTAGTGATATGCTTCATATCTTAGTGGATTTTCCCCTAGGAGTTAATGGTTGTCCTGTGGCTCCGCTTACTGTTGCTCTAGATCCTATTCCTGCACAACCTATTAGATATGTCCCATCTCAGGGCAGGGGTGGTGGAGCTCCAGGTCATGTTTACCCTCAACATGGTAGGAGCAGTGTCATGAGGATGATTGTGATGATGGCCATGGTGGTGGTCACCGATAAATGCATGCGGTCCCTCGTACACCGGAGGCTGAGGCCGCTGATGCTGTTGTAAAAGGTACTATTTTTTGTGTTATCAACCATCTTAGGCTTTGTTTGATCTAGGATATACTTTCTCCTATTTATCATCTTCTTCTACTGTCACGACCCGATTTTTTGGATCTTGCTGGAACCTACTATACCACCAGTAAGAGAACCAAACCCTGTAGTCCAAAGCCGAATTGGAGGACTACTACATTAAATGTGGAAGAATATCAAATGTCAAGATATAATAATAATTGCGGAAGTCTTAAATCATAACAAAATCTACCTAAAATCTGGTATCAGTGTCAAACAAACCACTAAGTATAGAATGATAAAATAGAAATAAATGTAGTATCAAGATGTCTGCGAAATACAATGAAGATTAATAAAACATAAGTCCGAAGAGAAGCAGGAACAAACTGGACACCAAACTCACCCTGAATCTCTGATGTAAGTAAGATCCAAACGAACAACAATCTATATATCACAAGCAGAAGCCAATACTCGGATGTGTACATGGGCAAGTGTAGTATGAGTACAAGCTGACGAAGCAATCCGTACCTAGTAGGCTTCGAGGGCCCACTGAGCACATAACAATAATAAAAGTAGTAAATAACAAAGTATAAGAAGAAGAGTCACAAAAGCAAATAGGTCAATACAGGAAAACTAGCAACTTAAGTACGAAACAAGTGTCACATAGACTAATAGTGCTAGCTATTCACATAATAGGATCGCATGCAATGGAAGAGAACATACTCGACATCCTTGCAACAACACATGTGAAATATAACACAATAAATGAGAATCAAAGAAGATAGGAGTATAAAATGGTCGGTATACCAATAACCTCAAGTGAAAGAATAATTACTGAAATGGAGTGTAAAGCACTAATCCCACACAACATGAGACAACAAGTAAACAACAAGGACAACTATGCAGTAATACAAATATAAAGTAAAATAATTAAAACACTGACAAGCCCCTAAAAAGAAGTGTAGCGTACACCAAAAGAAACAGGCTCACCACAGGACTTAAATCTCAGCTAGGGTACACTGAAGTGAATAATTGCAGAAAGTAAACACAATGCATGAAGTAACCATCCTATGAACGTATCTCCTCTGGTACCCTTAGGTCCAGCAGGCAGAACCCATGGAAGGCTACCCTAAGATTTTCTGACGTATGTTATCCCCCATACACTACATACCCCCTCCTCTGCATCGTATGGAACCCTGGAGGCAGGTCCATCGGGGTGCATCACCACGTACAAATCTAACGTCATCATATCCTTACATCCCAAATCACAAAGCTACAAGGGTCTTACTAGTCTGGCATCTAGTGCCCATATCAAATAGTCTGGCATAACGTGCCGAATATCAATCATACCATCAATCCCAGCTCAACAAATCAAGGTGTACAAGCCTGTATATCATCATATCTCAACATATCCATCAATAAATCGAGTATCACCATGTTTCCATAACCAGTAGTACCATATGTTCCGTACGACGATGGACTCAAGTCCAATACTGTACTCACTGCTGATTCTAGATTGGACTCAAGTGCCAGCATTAATTAGTCAAATGATATTTTTCCGGTGCCAGGAGGGAAAGCCTAGGCTAAAACAAGTAAAAATAGTGTTACCGGGTGCTCTACTCCATGTCGAGTCTAAATTAGTGAAAATATAGTTACTTATATTACCGTTAAGTATTTTGATTTCTCAATTCATATTGTTATTCATCATCATCATCATCAAAGTGTTTCTTTAGCCTCTGCAGCTCAAAATCAAGTGGTGATACCAGACCAACCCCAATACACTCTCATCGGAGCCTTAGGATCAGCCTCTCATTTCATGAATGCACAGTATATCAACAACACATATATATCACATATAATTAGGAAATATCCACATCCTATATCCTGCACATGTGTTCTACTCAAATGCTAAGTCTCGGCCCCATATCACTCGGTGCCAACATACAATTATCAATATGGAACGGATGAAAAAACGATACAGGGTTACTATACAACCTAGCTACCCAACCCAAGGATGCTATTTAGTACAGTTATTAAAGACATAAGACCAGAGATAACCCCAGGAGCCTACCTATCTTTCGACGATAAAGTGCTGCAAATCCATAAATCATACTCCAATTGACGTCAAACGGTCTCTAAATATTTTAAAACTTGCATTAATGAATTCTATATGTTAATACGAGTCTAACAGTGTATTTTATGCTAAGTTCTGGACTGGACCCAAAATCGAACTTAAAACAGGCTCGCAGGGCCCACTTGCCGAAACCGAAATAAATTTCACCATGGGGTTCCCAATGCTACCAGAAAACCATGCTTAAAATTTGAGCTCAATGTGAACATGGGAAGGGCTTCAAATAAGCCCGGACAGATTTGACCCAAAAGGGGCCAAAGATTCAATCTTTACGAATTTAACGTTGGAATTAATGAATTAATGAATTAATGATATTAGGAGCAATATATATCTAATTAGCGAAGCATTATATGAAAATAACCAGATTAAGGGATGAATTCATCAACCTCAACTATTGGTGCCATTAATGGTGGAAACTAAGAAAATTAAGGAAGAAGAAGAGAAGAACTTACCCAAT
>JBDJHY010223374.1:345-11165 GCA_039654485.1 Withania somnifera | reverse complement strand
TTGTGTGATAGATTTTGGTGGTGTTTGGGATCAACACCTACCCTTGGCAAAGTTTGCTTATAATAATAGTTATCATTCCAGCATTGAAATGGTGCCATTTGAAGCATTGTATGGTAGGCGTTGTAGATCGCCTATTGGTTGGTTTGATGGTTTTGAGGCCAGAGTCTAGTTTACAGGCTTATTGCATGATTCTTTGGAGAAGGTTCGATTGATTCAGGATAGGTTGAGGGCAGCCCAAAGTAGGCAAAAGAGATATGCTGATCGTAGGCTTCGTGCCTTGGAATTTGGAGTTGGTAATCAGGTGTTCTTACGAGTATCTCCTATGCGAGGTGTGATAAGGTTTGGTCAGCATGGGAAGATTAGTCCCAATTATATCGAGCCATATGAGATTTTGGAGAGGGTCGGTGATATTGCCTATAGGTTGGCACTAACCCCTATGCAGTTAGCTGTGCATCCGGTGTTCCATGTTTTTATCTCACGGCGGTACATGCCCGATGAGTCATATGTTTTCCATGAGGATTCAGTATAGTTGGATGAGAATTTGTCCTTTGTTGAGGAGCTAGTGAAGATTTTGGCTAAAAAAGTGAGAAAATTGAGGTCCAGGGAGATTCCAGTGGTTAAGGTGCAGTGGAGTCTCCGTTTGATCAAGGAAGTTATATGGGAGATCGAGAGTGAGATGTAGAGGTAGTATCCATAGTTGTTTGAGGCATCAGGTGCATTCTTTAACCATTTATCCTTTTTTTTACTTGACATTCAGGGATGAAATTCCTTTTAGTAATGGATGTTTTAATGACCCTCATGGTAATTTTTGATAAATACGCAACTTTTGGAATTTTAGAGCATTTTGGTAGTTTCCCCAAGTCATTTATGACTTGCTGGGACTGACAATTCGGTTCCCTAGCGACTCAGTTGAGAAATATCTCAAATTTCCTATTTTAGAGCGTAAAACTAAGTACTCATTAACCAAAGTCAACTTTCCTTCAAGATGATCTCGAAAATTAATTCTGAAAGTCCCGTTAGCTCTGGAATATCAAACAAAGTAAAGATTGACCTTTAAGTTGTGTTTTGTAGGTTTTGTTTGCAAGTTATACGAAATTGTGGATTTTAGTTAAGTTTATGACCTAAAGTGGAGCTTGAGTGGTAATTTGATGTTCAGAGTGTCGGATTCAAATTCTTATGCTTCCAGCATCTCCGTAGTAATGAATTTAGGATAAGGGGGGTGTTGGTATAATTTTTAGACTTGTCGTTGCAGTTTCAAGATGTTGGCGAAAAAATACACTTTTGGCCCTTTTGGTTTGAGGGTTCATTTTGAATAAACGACCCCAAAATTCAATTTTGTTGATTCCGTTGAGTCTAAAATGTCATTTCCATGTTGTTTTGCATATTTGGATTTTCAACTTCGACTCTGTTTGATCCCCAAACCCCTGGTTGAGAATCTGTAATATTGCAGACTGAAATTTGCAACTGGTGCAGTGATCCTTTAGCGCGATCGCGGTCCCAGTGGTGCGATCGCGATGTATATTTTTCCCTCATATGTGCAATCGCGTCCCTATCACCACGATTATGAGGTATCCCAGTGAAATTCCTTCTTTCCGATAAAGGAACCCTCCACGCGACCGTGATACCTAATAATTTCCTTCAGCGTGATTGAGGTCAAGCCACGATTTACAGGCCGTTGTTCGTTTGGATTCCATTCAATTCAGAGATTCAGGGTGAGCTTGGAGTCCAGCTTGATCCTGCTTTTCTTCAGACTTATTTTTATTGATTTCTATTGTATTTCGAAGATATCTTGATACTATATTTACTTCAGTTTTATCATTCTGTACTTAGTGGTTCATTTGCTACTGATACCGAATTTTGGGTGGTTATTTTTTCCTTAATTAATTCCGTAAAACTATTATTTTATTTTGACTTTTAAAATTCTTCCGCATTAAATGTAGTAGTCCTCCGCTACGGCTTCGGACTACGGGTTTTGGTTCTCCTACTGGTTGTATAGTAGGTGCCATCATGATCCATGAAATCGGGTCATGACAGTTAAGTTTGTCCCCTTCAGGTGCTCTTGTTTTGTTCATGAAAAAAGGATGGGTGTATGAGAATTTCTTTTGATGATCAGTAATTAAATAAGGTTACCATCAATAATAAATATCCCTTTCCTCAAATAGATTATTTTTGACTAGTTGTAGAGTGCCATGGTTTTTTCTAAAATTGACTTGAGATATGTCTACAATTAGTTGAAGAATATGGTTTCTGATATCCATACGACAACTTTTGGTACGAGATATAGTCGTTATGAGTTTTTTCGCTATGTCCTTTGGGTTTAATAATATCTCACAAATATTTATGGACTTGATGAATCGATTTTTAAGGCCCTATCTATATTCCTTCATGATTTATTTCACTTATGTTATCTGGGTGTATTCTTGTAATGAAGTGTATCATGTGGAACATTTGAGCATACTACTTCAGAGATTGAGAAATAAGAAGTTAAATGCAAATTCCAAAAAGTATGAGTTTTTGCTTATTTTTGTGACATTATTAGGGCATATGGTGTCCAATGATGGTATGATGGTTGATATGGAAAAGATTGACGTTCTTAGTGGTATGATGAGTGTGAGGAGAGCTTCCAAAAGCTTAAGTTGTATTGATTTTATCTGCTATTTTGACCTTACTTGTGAAGGGTGACAATTTTATAGTGTATTGTGATGCTTCTAATGTTTGATTGGGTGCAATGTTAATGCATAAAAGTATGGTTATATTTTATGATTCAAGGTAGTTAAAGACCCACAAAAAGAATTACCCTACCCCTGACTTACAGTTGGTAGTTGTGGTGTTTATATTGAAATTATGGTGTCACTAATTGCATGGAGTTCATTTTTAGATATTCACATATCATAGGAGTATTCAGTGTATCTTTATTCAAAGAGATCTTAAATTGAGATAGCAAAGATGGATTAAGTTGTTGAAAACCTTAACATGACTTTTTTGATCACCCTGGTAAAGAAAATATTATCGCGGCGAGTAGGAAATAATCTAGATGTTGAACCTTTATTTGATTTGAGTATGAGAGCTAAAATTAGCTAGGGATATTTAGAGTTTGGCCGATAGTCTTTTCGTTTTGCAGATTTATGGCAATAATAGGGTTTTTGCTTTTGTGGAGTCTTGGTCTTCCTTGGTAGTGAAAATTAACGAAAGTCAATTTAAATATGAAACATTACACATCATTCGAGATAAGGTGATGAGAGGGGAAGCAAAAAAAAAAATTGGAACCTGATCCTGGGTATTTTAGGATTAGAGGTATGATTTGTGTACCAAAGCGGGGTAACTTGTATGATTGATCTTAAAAGAGGCTCTCTATTCTAAGTACTTATTCACCTAGGAGAAGCCAATATGTATCATGACTTGATTTGACACTCTTTGTGGTGTGGTATGAAAAGGGGCATAGTGGAGTTCGTGACTAAATATTTAAAGTGTCAGCAAGTTCAGTTTAAGCATCAACAACTTGGTGGTTTATCTCAAAGGTTGTTCATTCCTACATAAGACTGGGAGCATATTACTATGGACTTCATAGTGGGTTTTCCTACAATCGTGGTGGTTATGATTTGATTTGGGTGATGGTTGATAGTTGAAGAAGTTCACTCATTTCATTCCTGCCAAGATGAAGTATTATACTGAGAAGTTGTCCCGACTCTACCATAATCAAATAGTTCACTTAAATGGGGTTCCTGTATCCATTATTTGTAATCGAGGTCTTTATTTACATCATATTTCTGGAAGGCATTGCAACATGATTTGGGTACTTAGTTGGATATTAAAATGATTTTCATCCTCAAATAGATATACAATTCGACTGAATAATTTAGTTATTGAAGAACTTTCTTTTAGTATTTATGAATGATCTTAGAGTTCATTGGGACTAACATTTTCCTTTTGAAGAGTTTTCATATAACAACAATAACCATTCTAGCATCCAAATGGATCCATTTGAGGTTTTTATGGTAGAAAGTGTAGATCTCCTGTTGGTTTATTGGATGCTTATAAGATAAGGTCCTTAGAAAAAAATTTGCAATGAGATTCAATGGAGTAGGTTCGAGTTATGGAGAGTAGGTTTCTAATAGTGTAAAGTAACACATAGATTTATATTGATAGAAGAGTTCGAGCCTTAGAGTTCATTGAGGGAGACCATGACTTGCTTAAAGTATCACCAATGAAGGATGTATTGAGGTTTGGGAAGAAGGGTAAGATTATCCATAGGTTAATTGGCCTATTTGATATCTTGAAGTGTATCTAAGAGGTGGCTTATATATTTTCCTTTTCACCTAGTCTAGATGTTTTCCATTTTATTTTACATATTTACATAATACAAAAGTACATTCCTGATAATTACCATGTGATTCTTCTTTATTTTGTGACTTTAGATTTGTATTTGACCTTTGAGGAGGATTCTTTAGCTATTCAGATAGGCAAGTTTCAGATTTTTAGACCAAGGAGATAGCTTCGTTGAAAGGCCAATGGAATCACCATTCAGTTGGAGAGGCTACTTGGGGGTTTGAGTCTGACATGCATTCTATATATCCCTCTTTTGAGGCTTCAGATACATTTTTTTCCTTTTATGTTTGAGGACTAACATGGTTTTAGTAATGGATGGTATAATGACCCTCACGATCAGTTCTTGATTTTTTATAAAATGACCATTTTTTCCTTCTTGATGGATGACCCAAATAATTTTTTGTCGATTTGTATGGTTAATTTGAGAATCATAGCAAAAAGATAGAGTTTTGAGAATTTTTTTATTGATTTAAGTTGAAATGGTTGACTTTAGTCGATATTTGAAGTTTTAAGTCTCGAAATAGATTTTTTTTCAATTCCACTAGCTCAGGAATGTGAATTTTTTTATAAAAATACCTTCATTTTCGATTCTAGAATTTTATGATGAATTTAGACAATTAGACGACATAAAGTAAATTTTAAGGTCTAAGTTTGACTTTGGTAAACATTTGAGGTTAGAGTGCTCTAATTTAAGTTTTGTCGAATCTGTTAGACCAGTACCAAGAACCAAAAGGAAAAGATAAGGGGGATGATAAGAAGAAACAAAAGCAGAACCTGAAAATACACAACCAAAAATAACACCCCACAACCTAGTGTCATGACTGTAGAGAATCCATGTAAAGAAAAGTACAAGACACAACCCACAATGAGGCCAACACTAAAAATTAGATATCCAGACTCCAATTAGAACAACTAAAAAGACAGAAGGAGGACTCACCAACTTGAACACCGACTACTCATGGAGTCTCTTGAAACAATACCAAACTAGCTTGCATGATCGTGTCCATCCTGATGAACCATTAGAAGTGTAGCATGAGTACAAAAATAATAGATACCTAGTAGGCATCATAGGAGGACCGGAAAAATTAAGAATAAGCAAAGTAAAGAGCGACAAAAGGCATGTATGTGTTGAAACATATACATGGGGATGCAATGTAAAGGGGCACTGAAATGTAAATAGTGCCTATACGTACCTTTATTGGTACAAAGACTCTTCCAGGAGAGGACACATGGAATCATCCCCGTATACTTACCCCTCCTACTCCAGTATACCCCTCTTCCATGATCCAACTCTTACCTAGTAGAAATATCTCAGGCATAGCCACCCTTTTTAAGAGGGTCCGTGGAGGGATCTAATCCAACGTACAAAATCATCATAAAGACCAAACTAGTGGAATAGTCATCAGGGGAAAAATTCAAAAACTCGGGCTTAGCCCATATATAATATCTCAGTGGAAAACTCAAGTCCATCCATGTATGCAATAGTCCAAATCTCAGTAAAACCCAACTGTTTCTATGTAGGCAATTTCCAGAAATCACAATGATAACGCAAAAATAGTCTAAAATGGTGTGAGAAAATAGCTCCATTATTCTCTTAAGCACAGTCGTGGAAGATAATAAATCAGTTTTTAGTTATTACTCTGTCAAAACAAAGTTACATTTTAAAATGTTTAATGCATTCTCTCTAAACAGAACCAATCAACCGGCTAAACATGTCCAAGGTTGTTAACTGGAATCTATAGGATGACAACAAAGCCTTAGTCACTAGGTACATCTTCTCCTAGCCCAACTATTGTTCCGAGTCAAGAATAATCACACCAAAGACGTAACTACTTCCCAGAGGGTACCCGTTAAGGCTAAGTACATACCCATAAAGGGGAAAACTTGAAGCTGTCATAGCTAATTGCAGTACAACTCACTCCCAGGCTCGTAAATGGATAGGGTACAATGTCAACACACATGGGTGCTAACTATCCAACAAATCTATGTCCGTCTATCTACAACCAAGTAACAACAAACGTTCTAGTCACAACACCTCATATAGAAAATAGGATGATTCGCCTACCTAGATCAACTCTAAAGCCACAAACATAAATAATGGGATAGCTACTGAGCTTTAATCAATACTATAATTCCCTAACTAACCTCAATATGTTCCAGAGTCAATGTATAAACAATATGTACCGAAGGTTATACTCCTACCCAACCATACTATGTTCTATAGTCGATATTGGACATACATGTTCCGCAACATAGTCCTAGAATTAGTAACTAAGCTATAAGCTAGCTAACTAGGCCATAGGGCGGAAGAGCAAACATAGTGTGGCTCCACCTAGTAATCCTAGCCTGAACTGGAACTTTACCATACATATACTGCATTAATTATAGTCTAGAGAAAGTAGACTGTAGTCTACCTAACACTATGTAAAACATTGAAAGTCGTATTGAAATAAGATGAGTATCATGAATGAGCTCAACACTACATAAATCTAGTCAAAACCTAATCCACGAATCAAGAGAAGTAAAAAAGACTCATATTTCTATATATATTAGGGTAAAACTCAAAACTAAAAATTGATCCGTAAACCTTAATAGCTCAAAAAAAGTGAATATTCATACCAACACTTATAGCACAACACATACATTATATGGTACAAAATAGGGTTCAAACTATGAAGATACAAGCCTAGAAAGTTTATGAAATATAGAAAACCTTATTATAGTAGAGAAAATAGAGAATTTACCTGGTGAAATGATCATAGAATCTCAATAACGCAATTACATATATTAAAATTATATTAAAACTCCATAAACCTACTATTTAGCTCAGAAGATGGAGGAAATTTGGAAAACCTTCATCAAAATATGAAGAAGAAGGCTTTATATAGGCCTATATGTGGTCACACGATTGTGGAGTAGGCCATCCGTTTGCGAATCATGGATGCCTCATTCTCCGTGATTGTGACCCTAAGCCCCATGATCATGATGCATACTAGGCCTTGTTCTTACACGAACATAGACAAGGACATGTGATCCCAACCCTCTATTGCCTAGCCAACCTCAATTTTAATAATTGAGGCTTTGAATGAAAACATAATCTGATTTCAACAACACATATATGAAATCTTTATGTAATTGATATAGAGGACTCAAAGGAATCAACAAAAAGGTGATTTAGGATCGTATAAGTTGATTAAGTCCTGAAGTAGCAATAATTAATGAAATTTGAACTATAAAATTGTCAGGGAACCAACCAAGCAATCCCAACAATTCACAACTGACTTGGGGTAGTTAGAAGAAAACTTTAAAAATAGAGAAATAGCAGAAATCACGAAAATAGACTTTAGGGCCATTACAATATCCACCACTAAATAAACTTCATTCAGGAAAGTTTTGAAAATCGGTGTGTATGAAGTATGAAACAACAAGGATGCAAGGTTCACATGATCCTTTTAGTCTTCCACTTGCCTCCTCGACACCCATCAAAATTTCAAATTGAGATATATCTGGATCAAAGTTGTTTATATCTTCTATCAATAACTGCCTCAGGCTGCTCGACATAACTAAACAGTCATATAAGAAAGCTGAATCATGACAAACATATGGGAAGAATCTGGTATATGCTAACGAAGCACTGATAGGTGGATGGAATAGGGTGTACCACCACAAGTTTTGAAGGGATGGAAAATTTGTAAGCACCCTCTCTAGTTTTCTTTGTCATCCTATTTAGCCCTCATTGAACCCGCAAACCTCAAGTACCTAGTACTAAACTCAAGAAGAAACCTTGTCTACTCTGCATTAACTGATAACTAATCTAAATAATTCTGACTCCCTCTATAGAATCTCAAATCAAATCAAAAGTTTGAGGTCTAATCTCAATACTAATAGACCCACTAATTAGTGATCTACAATGTATAGCATGAAAAGCCTCAAATGGTACCATTCAGATGCTATAATAGTAGTTTTATTTAGAGGAGAAATCTGCCAGAGCCAAATATTTATTGCATCTAACACCGAAGTAAAAACCAAAGACCCAGATCATATTCTGGAGTACCTGAGTTGTCCGCTCATATTGCCGTCTATCTGTAGGTGAAATGCCATACTCAGAGCTACCTCTATACCCACCTTACACTACACTGTCCTCCAATAGTAAAGTAAATTACGTACCCCTATCTAATATAATAACATTCATCATCCCATAAAGACGAAGAATCTCCCTAACATGCAAGACAACAAGTCTATCAGCACCCCAAGAAGATAAAGTCGGTAGAAAGTAAGTGCATTTAGTCAATCGATCCATGATGATCCATATACAATTGTGACCTCTGGGAGTACGAGGAAGACAACAAAAATACATGATAATTCGCTGCAACACACCACCTGCTCTGTAGTGCTCGAACTTCAGTTGCTAGTAATTTAAGCATCGAGCTATAATAGAAACTTCCTTTATATGAAGCTTTATAAAGAAAAAATCAACCTCTACAATTATAATAATCAATTACACAAGCTCGCGATATATCTTGAGGTGACCAAATAATCCACTTAGCAGGCTGTCAGTCTATGGGTGGAAAATCAGTATTGTAATGTCCTTAGTAAATCAAAAAGTGAATCAGGTGACGCTATATAAAATAAGAGAAATTGGGATCTCAGAAATGCAAAAAATGTCTCCAACACAAAGGTAGCAAAAACCTCTGCACAAGTACGCTATGCCCAGTAGTATGGAATATCGGGTACGATAGGACTCGTGAAAAATGGTCTAAATAAAATCATCAACCCTGGAAATGAAAGGATTAATTCCTATAAAAAACATAGCATCAAAAACTAAAAAAACCCTATAGGTGGGATAAAAATATTAGAAGCTCCTCTGATATAATTGATGAACAATATTCGAAAAGGCAACTAATTCCTACTGGCTAATGAACAACACTAAGTACCACAAATGGTAGTTAAACTTTCCTGCAATGCCAACCCTAATCTTAGCCTATAAACTAAAATCAGAGTGACTATTTGAACCTCAATAATAAAAATCAACCCACCAACCGAAAATTGACCCAAAAAGACATCTAAAACACAAGGAAATGATCACCCTAAGGTACTCTGTATTTGTACTCACACACTGATAATAACCTCAGTTCATAATTACAAGCTTAGTTATCATTATCTCATATCAAAATGGTGTAACAGGCAAAAAAACTGCCGTTATCTAAAAGTCAAATACCCAAAACCGATAATCATCACAAATTAACAATAGGCATAAAATCCAACTACTCGTAGCTTTTTAAAGTTAAGTATCCCTCTCTTAGAACCTTAAAGTCTCCCGATTTCATACAAAGAACAAGATCATGAAACTGGATCCCAAACATGGTATAAACCAATCACTGGTCCAAACACAAGAAATCACACAGAAACCACATCAATATCAACTCACGACGATAGTTCCTGTAACGCCGCATTAGACGACTAAGGCTGAAATGTATCACATAACCTGATATACGAAATCCTCAAGCAAACCACAAACTTAATCCACCATTATAGAAGCACTGTCACCTACCATAATAGTTATACGCTCGTGGTTACAAGAACAAACCCTAACAAACACAATCGAGAAAATCGGAAACGTAATAGCTAAAACTATTTAAACCTGACATGGGATAAGAATAAAGATAGCTCTTTAAAAACAAAACCAAAGCCGAAGGAAATTAAATAGAGGAAGAGATTTATTTACTCACATGAACAACCTACTCTGGTTACCTTATACAAACCAATGGAAGTCTTAGATAACGTGTGTCACAACCTGTAATGACCCTTATGGTCATTTATGATAAATATGTGATGTTTTGCATTCTAGAGAATTTTTTTGTTTCCCCAAGTCATTTATGACTTGTTGGGACCGACAGTTTTGATCCCGGCAACTAATTGGAGAAATATCTCAAATTTCCTATTTTAGAGCCTAAAGCTAAGTACTTTTGACCAAAGTCAACATTCTTTCAAGACGTTCTTGGAATTTAATTTCGATAGTTTTGTTAACTCTGGAATACCAAACAATGACAAGATTGACATTAAGCTTGTGTTTCAGAGGTTTCGTTTGAAAGTTATGTGAAATTGTGGATTTTAGTCAAGGCTATGGCCTAAAGTGGAGCTTGAGTGGTAATTCAATGTTTGGAGCATCGAATTGAATTTCTGATGTTTCCAGCAGCTCTAAAATAATGATTTTAGGCTAGGTGAGATGTCAGTATAATTTTTAGATTAGTCGTTGTGTTTTCGAGGTGTTGGTGGAGAAATGCAATTTTGGCTCCATTTGGTTTGAGGGGTCATTTTGAGTAAACGACCTCAAATTTTAGTTTCATTGATTCCATTGAGACCAAAATGTCATTTCCATGCTGTTTGGATATTTGGTTTGCAAAAATTGGACTCCGTTTGATCCCCAAACCCCTTGGTGCGAAATTAGGAAAAATTACAGTTTAAAACTGCAAATTGTACAGATTTCCTTTTGC
>JBDJHY010223354.1:0-11165 GCA_039654485.1 Withania somnifera | reverse complement strand
TTCTCCCCCCCCCAGACAAATCGTCTAACATACCTACCCCTCTCACCCATTTGCATCCCCCCCGCCCCCTTCTTCCTGTTTCGATACATCACTTTAAGTAAATTTCAATATTCTTCAATAGTGGATTTCATCTCACCTTCCAAAACCTTATAAAATTAATTAGTTTTTAACTCACAAATATTGTAAAAACGATTTTCAATCGAGCTCAAGTTCAACTGCACATCAATTTTGGAGTTTAAGCTTTCGTTGATTTTTAATAGCGTCTTTGTTTTTCTAGATATTTTTTACAATCTCATTTTTATCAATGATAGATAATACCCAATCAATTTGACTCTCGATTCATCATAAAAAACAAAGATTAATCTAAATCCAATAAATTTTAGAGTATCAAAAAAATTAATTATTTATCAACATCCTAGGTAAAGGATAAAGTTGATGAGAAAAAGTTGATTTTAGCCGAACACCAAACATTATAAAAAAGCCTAGAGAAAAAATCAAAATTTTCAATTAAAAAATCTGGATGAAGAAAGAAGAAGATAATGGAGGAAGAATTAGATAGCAATTAGCAATGGTGGAAGACTAAGAGTCCATTTGATTTTTAATTATAAGTTGGTCAAATTAATTTTTAACTAGTTTTCAGTTCTCAAAAGTGTGTGAATGTTGTAAAGACGACTTAAAAAATTAAAATTGACTTATAAAAAATTAAAAATTAAAAGTAGGTTACTCTCTACTTCTTATTTTTTGATTTAAAAAAAGACCAGGAAAGATCAGCTGTTCGCTCTTCTTCAAGGAGTGAGGGAGCAAAAGAAAGTAATGACATCGTACCGTACCCCTACCCTATGTTGTTAAAGTTTGACTTTTTATAAATTACCATTTATAAGTTTTTTTTAAAACAAAGCTAAACGGGTCTTAAGTGGAGAAAAAGAAAAAAGAAGAATAAAGAAGAGGCCTAAAAGTAATTTTAAAAAATAAAAAATCTACTGTTTATCCTTAGTCACGCGTTATTAGTGTATGTGATTCACTCACTTTATCATATAAGCAAAAATTGTAAAAGTAACACAGTAAAATACAAATTAAGGTGTTTAAAATAAATAATATATAGTTAAAATGCTTAAGTAAAATTTGATTTCAATTTTAGGGGCTTGAATTACATGGATAGCACTAGGGGTGCAACCGAGTCGAATTGTTCACGAGTAACTCGGTGTTTGGCTCATTAAGGGCTCGACTTGAGCTCATTCATAAAGTAAATGAACCGAGCCCAAGCTTAATTTTATGTTCGTTAATTAAATGAGCCGAACTTGAATTGAGTGATACTCGACTCAATTTCGTTCATGAATAGCTCATTCATAGAGCCAACACTAGACTTAATTAAAGCCCATTCCCTAAACGAGCTAGAGATTTTATTTACTAAGTTGAGGTAGAGAAACTCGGTGTATATCGTTTAAGTTGTTTAACTTTTAATTGGAGCTAGAGAAACTTAAATTTATTTACTAAAAAGGGTACAAATGAGTTGAGCTTGAATTGAGATTATGAACATCATTTAAACGAGCTAAGCTCGAATTGAGCTCGTAAACATATTAAACGATTAAAATACGAGCTGAACTTGAACTGAGTTCGATCTAGTCAAAACCTTAACGAACCGAACTTGATCTTGAGATGTAAAAGCTTGATTGAGTTCGAAGATGAAGCTCGACTCTGATACTCATAAATCAAATCTGAACACTCTCAAACTCGACTCGACTCGACTCGACTCGACTGGGCTGCACCCGTGGATGGACGGAGGAAAATCTAGATTCTTGGATATGGATAACTCTTTTTTTTATGTGCTAATTTTGAGATTAAATTAGGCTTAATATATTTTTGATATTATACGGAGTCCACTCACATTAAATGCATTTATTACTTTGTCGTACATGTGTCCCACTTAAGCTTTCATTCCACACTTTCAAAGTCATCTCCAACACTCCTCCATCCTTCTCTAAATGTTTTTTTGAAGAAAAGGGCTTCTCCAACTTCTCTTTATTTTTTCTCTATTTTTTTATATTTAAATGGGATGAATAGTGTATCTTTGTATTTGGAAAATTCACTATTTATTTCTTTTATTTTATTTTTTTGATTATTTTAATATTATTTATATTATTTAACATCTTTAATTAACATGTTAGTTATTATATTAATTTATAATTTTTATAAATTAATATTCATATATAATATTTTTATTTAAGATATAAGTTAATTTTATTATAATCTGTAATTGTATAAAAAAAATAACAATCACATAAATAAAAAGTGTACGTGTAAAATGAGTAATTAAATTATCACCTCTTTACATTTATAACGTAAAGCACTTTAGAAAAGGCGAATGATGAAAATTATTGTAATGCAATTAATAGAACAGTTATGGAAGTAACGTAATGATTTCAAAAGTTGAATATTTATATATAAATTAAAATAAATTTTACTATGATGTAATATTTATTTAGTTGTATTTCATTAATAATTAATTTTATTTGAGTCAATTAATATATATAATAGATAATATATAATATTTGCTAGTAACTTATATTATTTAAAAATTTGAGATAAAAATAGTTTGTACATGAAGTTTTTGAAAAGGATATAAATTATATAGGGTAATTATGAACAAAAAGAAGAAGGATTTAATTTATGAAATAAAAAAAATAATACAATATTAAAAAAAGAGAATGAAATATAATATATTACGGACTGATAAACCCTATTTCTGCATATTACAATTTCGTATATAAGCAGATAATTTCTCCAAAATGTAGCTATATGATAATATTCACAAGCCTAAGTTTTATGTGCTCTCAAATTTATTTTAGGTTTCATGATCAAGGAAAATTAGTTGCGATGAATATAATAAAAACTGCTTCAGTCGAATATTGATATGATTGATGAGATTGTTTTGAGGTACTTAAAATTATGATAACCAAGCTTTTAAACTCATAAGATGACATAAAATTATAAAGCTATTTTTATATGTATATGTGTATGCGTTTGTGCTATTGTGGTTCAATTAGAAGATTGTTAGACCTTTTTTATAGACTTGCACATGTTGTATTTAGAGTAACTCTATGTTAGTTGCAACCGTAAAAAGTGCCACGATCCAAAAACTTAAGGACCTATAAACCCATTTGAACAAAAACAACTCTGTGACCCGAAACGACAAATAACAAGCCACAACCTAACTGAAGCAATCACCAATGATATAAGCAGAAGATAACAAGAGAAGACTAAAAGAAATAGAAGCAAAAGTAAGATATACATAAATAAAAAAGCTACACCAATCCCACGACTTGGCATCACAGTACAAGAGCTACTACAAGGAAAAAGAGTACAATAGTGCCAAAAAAATTACATAAGTACACACTGTCTCAGAAAAAATAATAGACTAGGCAGTATAAAAGATAAGATGGAAGGGAACACCAATCGTCAAGGGCTCACCTTGCATCTCGAAATCTAGGAATAGTACACAAAGAATCAGTGTCCACAACGATAACTAACACCTGAGTTTGCACCACTGAAAATGTAGAAGTGTAGTATGAGTACTAATTGTTAAAACAACTAATATCCAATAGGCATCATAGGCCTACTGGATGCACATAAGATATAAAAGAAGAAAATAGCAGATAAGGAAGGAACTAAGTCTCTGCAGACAAGGAATATGTGTGTGTGTGTGTGTGCGCGCGCGCATGCAAGGCTAGCTACAGATAAAGTAGAAACACAAATAAAGAATCTAGTTATCAACAACAATAGAAGAACCAAATAAAATATTAAAAACATACATGAGTCCTTGCAACAATAATAATGCAAGGAGATAAAGAAGGGTGGTGTATCATTAACCTAAATAAAAATGAAGGGTAAAGAAATAATCTAGATGATTTCCCACACAAATGGAGCTCACTATGTAAGGTTAGTTCAAGTAAATGATCACCACAAATAAATAAAGACATAAAATAATAAGTAATAATAAGTACAACTAAAACCTTACCGAGCCTCATAAGTGAAGAAGGTATAAACAAGTAAAGCTCACCCACTGGTCCCCTATAAGACCAGAAGGTTCATCTAAGAAAACAAGTGCAGTAATTAACATAGACATGATGCAATGATACTAGATGTCTCAATAATACTGTATGCACCCCCTTTCGGCTCTGTGGCTCGCGAAAGCGGGACCTATGGAAGTCCTCGACATATACCCCCTTCAGCTGCAGTTTAGATCGGAAGGCCCAAGAGACCTTCACCGCGTATTACCTCATAATATTATAACCACAAGTATCTCATAATTAGAAGTATCTCAGGAGTCTCAATGAATGTGGCCGACCATCACCGGAATAGAACCAATCAAAATTCCCCATGCCCGACCTTCACTAGATCTAAAATCAATGCAAATCTCGGTATATGTATTCGAACCTCAGCGAGTCTAAAATTAGGTAATGACTAATACTCATTATTCGACAATGGATTGAATCTCTAAGTAAAGGTCAATGTACTCGGCACCAGGTTTAAGTCCTGGACTAAAAATAGTGGAAAATATAAATATCAGACACCCAATTGACTATCAGGTCTAAAACAAGTATTTAGAAAAATTATTTATTAGCAATTATGGTCAACGTTTCCTTTTTATCAACCAGATTCACAATGGTATTGACCAGTAATATCAAGACCTTTGTAATCAACTTTCCTTTCTTACAAATCTCATAGTGATGCCATCCATCAATAATTAAAAGAGGCCTTCAAAACCATGCAAGTTTTCAAAATCAACGATACTAGGCCCTCAGCCATAAAATAATATAAACCAATGCATACAAAAACATGTTTTGTGATAATGTTGTGCACAATCACAATAAGCAAGTACACAATTATTCTACCATGCCCGCATATGCTCGGTAATTACTACAACAATCAATAACCAGTTATCTATGTGCGGGACTCACAGACATTCCTAATAACCCACCATACTAAGTTTCAGAGTCAATACCAGGCCTACTTAGGTCCACCAACAGGTAATCATAACGTTTGCACAAATATCAAGGAAGAAACTAAACGAATCGCACTAAAAGAGAGGACAGGGCCAGGGATACCAACCTATAAAATCTAACCCAAGGATACTGATTAATACCATCATATCAAACATAAGCAAGATTTAAAATCAGTAAGTCATATTCTACCCGGCGTTCAAAAATAAGCTCGCAAATACTGAAAAAATAGCTCGAAAATTCTCCAAATAAACTCAAACAATCGTGTCACTTGCAAAATAATAATCTACACATTAAAAGGAATCATATAATATCCATAAAACTAAGATGCTAGCCGGGGTAAAAATTTGATTCAAAATGATCCCACAGGATCAATAACCCAAAATTCTGAACAAAAAGTATCAATGCATTCCTTTGATTTCCAGAAGCTCATACCTAAAATTTGGCTCAATCGGTGCTAGGAACAAGCTAGAATAAATCGATAAAGTGAAGAACAAGGTTCAAGAAATTTAAGAAATTGGAGATGAAATTCAATGAAATTGTAGTAAAATTTTACAAATAATCAAAGAAAAGATGATAAGAAATAATCCTCAATACTAATTCAATCTCAAACACAAAACCCCACTACAAAAACCAAGGCTCCGACAAGACCTAGAGCTCGAATGAATCTTTGGATGAGGAGTTTGATGGGTTGGTTGGAAGGGCTTGAAAGAGGAAGCGGAATCCCTCCTCCCAAACCAACTTAGAAAACAACATCCACAAAGAATCACGAAATGGATGAAAAGAGAAAATTCCACCATGAAAGTTTGAATTTGAAGGAGAAATCTTACAAAACATTAAGAGGAATATAAAGATTGATGCTCTTATCTAGATTCTAAGCTCAAATACATGATTCCCACAAGAGGTTTTAGCTTAGAATGGAAGGGGGATGAACAAATTGCAAGAAAAATGATCCAAGAGTCGAGAAACTGATTATTTATAGTGCCGATGCATAGGCCAGCGCTATCGAAGCCCTAGGAGCATTATTGGCACTAAAGGGCAATATTTCCTAGAGCTATTAACGCCCAGTCAGTGCAATGGTGCTAGACCCACCATCACTAAAAATCCAAAGTAAGTTTTAAATCACAACTATCTTGTCAAATGTTTTAAACTCAAACCGATACCTCAGGATCCAAAAGAAAAGTCATTCTAGACTTAAAATAGCCCTTCATAGGTAATGAAATTGGAATTTGAGACCCACATTTCAAACATTGACCAAAGTTAAATTTCCAACTCGAAACTAAAAGCTATCTCTCCAAAGGGGATAAAATCACAGCGAAAGATTCCGAACTCGAATCAAGAGTCCATATAGACAAATATCCACGTCTCAAAACTAATGGAATTGTCGAGATTCAATGTCAACTCATTTTCAAAGAATGTTGATCAAAGTTAATAATTTCAGAAGCTAAGGCTCTAAAATTGGGTAACTGATATACAATCCAAATTAATGCCCCAAGAACTGAACCACCGAGTCCTAACTAGTTATAAATGACTTGGTGTCACTACAATAAAGCTCTATGATGCAAGAAAAGCATGAATTCAGAAAAGCGACCTAAAGGGTCACTACAACATCCACTACTAAAAAGACTTTCATCCTCAAAAGTTAGGAAGGTAGGTAGGAAAAGCACCAAACTCCAAAATAGGGTGATATAGGCCCCACATGGCCTGTCCGACCACCCAAGATATCCCCTAAGGCTAGGGGATACTTCAATAGAACCTTGACGGCAAGAAACTTGAAAATCACCAAATTTCCACATAACACGATGCTAGAATGATCATAGGCTCTCTCACAAAGGCAAAAAAACATCATCAAAGTTGAATAAGTCTTTCCAAAATACTTGAATCCGGGAAGAAAATAAATTGAATTCCCCAAAAAACTTCAAAAGCAAGAACTAAATCTTGTGCTACATTATCTGGGCCTAATCTATGAAAATACTTAACACAACCCATATCTGCAACCTAATCTTAAAACCATCAAACCAACTAGTAGAGAATCCATAACACAAATGGTAACCTACCCCAAATGATGCAAACTGTACACTCAGGTGATAACCGCCGCTAAAACAACTCAAAAGAAACTTTAGATTCACCTCTATTTCATCAAGAATCCAACCATAACCCATAACATCCCCCCAAGATGATAATTGAGCTACATACCGAGTCTTAATATGATAGGAACCAAAACCACAAGCTACTAAACCATCATTCAGAGAAACCTTGAACGATACACGAGGTATAAAAAGGAAAACTAAACTGATAAGAGTGAGCAAACCCGACCAATCAATCAAAGACAACCCAAAAGCATCAGACTATTAAAAAATAATGACAACCTAGCTACACTGTTTGTGATTACCCACTTCCACAAACAAGATCAGTTATAGAACCTAATAGGCCTACTAACCCGACGTAGATGGCATATGTCAAACAACGACCTACCACAATATCAACTGATCTAGATCCCCACTCTCAGAATTCAAATATTACCTTCAAAACCTCTAAACATCACATAAACTGGTAGTGAATAAAATACTATGCTAGTATAATTTCAAACCACCACCTTTAACTCGACCGAAGCCTGCACTAACAAGAAGAGAATAACTGGATCTAACCTTCCTCAATAAGCTATCTGAATCAAACCTCAAAATGCAAATACGCAAGTGGTCCTTAAAGTTTTTTCTAACTGAAACAAGATTGTCTCTCTATGGATTCCTACATCTCAAAATCGAATGCAATTGTGACTCCCAAATTATTTATAATAATATGAACGAAAGTCAAAGAAAACAAGAATCATCGTAGAACTAATATAAAGGAAAATACTAAATTCCTGAAGTCAAGAATCATATGAACTATGGTATATGTCAATATCAACCCAGTTCACTACCTCAAGTCGTATCTTACAACCTAAATATGAGTCATAAGCTAAGACGAGTAGTGAATCCCTCTTAATGAATACCCATTCCTCTTTTTACAACCCAAACACTAGGAAAAACACCTATAAGCACCCTACTAGGTCGAGAAATACTGACCCCAATTAGATGAGTGAACACCAGAATCTAGGAGCTAATACAATACAGAATCATAACCAGTTTGACTCCTACTTAACCAATCATTGATATGGTGCATTCCTTCATGTCACACAAATGATAACATCAAAATGAAAGAGAAAGTATCCTGATGAGCAACTGTTACTACAACATCGAGCATGCCAATCCATTAACTTTATATGGGGAAAATAAATCCAATTCAAACCATAAGACCCCTCAAACCTTATAATGCTAACCATGCCTCAGTTATGCTACTCTAATTTATCGAAATAAAGCAGGTAGTATATTTCAAATAAATATCCAACACACATTCAATACAAAACCAAAGATACCGACCCAATTCAACAATTATACTCTAGCTGACTATACGACGAAAAACCCAAATATACCATATCTTAGGTAGTTCAATACTAGGATCAACACCCTCAATCCACGACTAAAGAATCATCTATAAGGAAAAACATAGGCATATAGATACAACAAGGCTCTTAAAAACACTTATTAAGTTTCAAATTTGAACATCATGCTCCCCCAACTCAACAAAAGTCAAACCACAAAGAAAAAATGAAGATGGAACTGGTGCTCTGTTCTAACCCAATAGCCCAAAGAAATAAAATCATGCTCAGGTGGAAGACCAGGTAGGTTGTTCAGGCCAACAAAAGTTTAATTCACTAACTATACAAGCTAGAACAAATAACGAAACATCAAAGCTAACATCGTTGACAAATGCTAAAAACTTCCTAGCCCAATAGCGAGAAATGGTCCCAAATGGTGCATGGCTAAAGAACCCTACATGATAATGGGAGTACATAAGGCATTGTTAAGGTAATGGTCCTATAACAACATTCCATAACCACATGAAAAGAGGGTAACTAGTCCACCCCAAAATCATAAAAAACTAACCAAAACTAGAATGAATATCTCAGCCCAAGAATCAAGCTTCTCAATAGCTAACAATAGGATTTGACATCACAATACACTACTAACAGTTCAACTACTAGGATAGCAACAAATAACATCACCAACAACGGCTCAATAGACAATCTCAACAAGAAGAGGAACAAATAAACAAATATAGAAGAGCATCAAGATGAAAATCCAAATAAATCCAAAACTAACAACTAATAAGCTAAAATTGAACTTGAGATCGTAGTGGCTGAGGCATCTACCTCCACTCTAGTCGAAATAGCATAAAACTGATCATGGCCATCAACTGACTGACATTAACCTAAACTACCTATCATACCACACCAAGCATTATTATTGGTATCCATACTACCATGAGCACCACCTATAGTCGGTAGTGGTACTTTCTTAAAAGAACTATAAACTGAGTAAGATACTAGCTGAATAGTACGATATTGGGGGAAACCTCTAACAGTGTGACCCACAACTCCACACACATAACATGGACAATAAGGATTTCCCTAAACACATGAACTGGTTAGATCTATACAACCACGATGACCTACTGACCTAGAAAAAGTACCACTTAAAATCTGACTGAATCTCTGTCTACTAAAACCATGATGAACCTCATCCATTATCTGTGGAACTATCTAAACTGGTCTAACAAGCTGATCCCTAACTCCCAGCATAGAATCACCCAAACCATTATCATAGTGAGGCCTATGATCACTGCCTTCATATGCGTCCTGACATAACTCTCCATAAACCTCAAATGGATGAAAACTTGAGTGAAAGAATAGCTGGGTGCTGCCAAAAACTCTAGTGCTAGAAGGAGTGGCAAGAATAAACCATCAATAAATATCTACACTTTCCCATGCTCAGAAGGAAAGATCATAGAAGTACGCCCTACCAACTCGTGAAATCTATGCTCATATTCTAAAATAAACATAAAACCCTATTATAGGTCTATAAACTCATTCCTAGCCTGCGAGATAATCTAAATACTGGGCGATACTCCTATCTGAGGCATACCCCTACTAAAATAAAAATATCAAATAGCACATCCTGAATAAATGGCATAGAAATAACCCTTCATGGTTTTAGAGTTGGTCGTAAGCTCATTGGCTACTGCGGTAGAAAATCTGTTGACTGCTGGCACTGACCAAGAGTAACATAAGTTGGTAACTGGACCCTAGGTGACTTCTAATTTGGTACAAGCTTGGGATTAACCTCTGAAGCTATGATAGGTGAATAAGCTCTCTTAATTACCGTAGTATGGGCATGTAAGTCCCCGTACACTATTCATGCTCAAAAACTATCCTAAACTAAAATTTCTCCTAAAGCTAGAAGTTCCTAAAATTCCCAAGTGTACGAATACAATGTGATTTCTAAAAAATCTATAATAATTGATTTTATATCTTTTACATTGGTGTGTAAATCCATTCTTAAGTGTTTTAAGTTCCTTCGGTATGAGAAAGTCCCAAAGTATCCCTTAGAACGAAGTTGAGTCGATATCCCTTCTATCGGGCTAGTTTTCCATCAAGATTCTACAAGGGTCAACTTTAATGATAATATCTCCCAAACTACAATGATTTGAGTGACCTATAACCTACAAAAATAAA
This sequence comes from Withania somnifera, assembly GCA_039654485.1. NCBI lineage: Eukaryota > Viridiplantae > Streptophyta > Magnoliopsida > Solanales > Solanaceae > Withania > Withania somnifera. Next base: position 551 of record JBDJHY010223354.1, on the reverse strand, counting down.
TATATTTGAATCTAGTTTCCAACTCAACAAACCAATGCGACAATCCGAGTATGGAGTAAAGAGTTATGTCCATCTTAGTGAAGTACAATCAGGAAGACCCTTCAGTACGGACCTTACGATGAACCATCCCTCAACGGGACAACCCGTGCTAAATAAGTATGGCCAGTACCTCCCAAACATCTCCAATATTTTTCTATACTTTTCCAAGGTTATTTTGCTTTTTCCCAAGCTTTATAGTCGCATTCTAAGTCATTTTGGATGTTTAAAAGTAGTATATTACGTAACAAAATTACTTTTTCCTTAGAATCAAAATCAGAACACTCAGTTCTCAAGAAATCCTCTCAAAGCTAACCTAGGATTCTTCGTCTCCAATTCATTATCCCAAAAACCTTCAAGTCAAAAATTTCAAGAAACAAATAGAAGGCTTCCAACCCAAAGTTTTTGATATGCTCCCACTCAAAGGAATCCACAAAAGAGTTTATTTTTAAGATAAAACCTTCTTTACAAGACATTAAGTGTTCTTCCTCAATCTCAAGAAAAGTCAAGTCTCC